>PVHY01012014.1:0-45876 GCA_004024945.1 Uropsilus gracilis
CTGCTTCTCTCTCTAGAGCAGGCTACTAGCAGTTCCTTAGCAATTTATCTTTAACTTTAACTTGCAGTAGATACACCTATGCCTGCTTCCCCCTAAGGAAGCAGGCTACACTCTCCTCATTAGCTTTTACACTGTGCATTTACCATTGATATGCAAAAGCCAGCCAGCTGCTCTCTGCTTTCAGCTCCAAAAACTGCAGAAAAGAAAAACTTAAAAACACAGTTTAAACTCTACACTCATGGGTTCTTTCCACCATCCCCAGCCTTCTCAACCAAAATACCAAACCAATGCAAATCTATCCGTGCAGACTAATTTATTTCTAACAAAGTAACTTTCTAATTACTACAAAAGAAAACATCTAAGACTCAGATTACTTTAGCATTGTCCAAAACCTTTCTCAGCATTGTCCAAAGTCCTTTCACCAGATTGCCCAAAAATCCTCAGTCTCTCAGTCCTGATCATCTCACCAATGTCCAGTCAGAGTTCATCTCCAGACGCTTGAAGGCATGTTCCTTTGGTTGCTCCCTTGGATTGCTCCTCCTTGTCTTCCATGCTGTGTTCTCCTTGTCACCTTCGCGTAGCAGACACTCCATGGTGCTGAACCAGCAAAGTTTACTTTCTTCTCAGGCCTAGCTTTTACACGGCCTCTTTCAGACACAAGTCAAACTCAGCAAAACAAACTCCCAAACTCCTTAACTGCATTCAGCACACATGCTGCCAGCCAGAGGCTATAGGCCCCCAGGCCTGGCCATATCCACATGGCTCACATCTTTACAAGACGGCCGATTCCCATCTCTCTTCCATTGAACCTCTCTCTCTATCGGATCTCCATATTGCCTCTGAATCAGAATTCAAATCTGAATCCTTCTCTTTGTTTCCACACCCTTTATATATACTAATTTCTCGCCTTCCAGGAAACCTGTTTCACCTTGACCATTTCATTTCTTTCTTCCCCTGCATCTCTCTCTGACGGGAAATTCCAACTAAGGTCATTCTCACATGTTAGCATCTGTCTTTGGAATCTGCAATCTTAAACAGGAGACAATGGGGAAGGTGTGGGTAGCACACCCATCAATTTGAAATGTGTTGGGTCACTATGGTGTTTTTACTAGTTAGCATGTTTATTGGAGACTCATGGATGACACTATTCTGTGCCTCCTCTGTGTGGTTGAGTATGTGACTTCCTGTTTCTGACACCAGGTAACAGGCTCCTGAGTCCCAGAATTTTGGTGTCCAAAGCAAACAGATAGTGTGACACTCCTCCAACCCGCAGACTTAACTCATCCTGCTGCTGCATGTTAGTGTCTTCTGCATCCCCAGGTCTTGGGGCAGGGGGCAAAATACCTTTCATGAGGTAATAGATTCCATTCTGAAATGTGCAAGCACAAAATTAACATAGAACAGATTATTTAAGTAGAAACAGTAATGTTCTTAATATGGATGGGTAAATTATTTTATAATGGATATATGTGGAAAAACCAGTTATGGCCAGTTATCAAATATTAAACGTGAAAACAAATACACAAATTAGCATACATTGATATTACTAATGAAGAGGATAAATCACAGTTTATTGGTTCAAAAATTATGCCATGTTCAAAAACATGGATAATCAATAGTAGAAACAAATTGGGTAATAGGAACTATTATCATATATACCTGTCAATAGAACTTTTTATGATCCATGTTATGAAGTGATGGGTCTCTATCTCACATCAGAAAATAACAATGTTATATGACCTCATAATTTGGATCAAATTAATACACATATTAGTGGATCATAATTATATTAAATTTACTGATTAATATTAGCTGTACTGAGACTAGATTGATGACAATTCTACTTTAAAAAGTAAAAAAGGTAAATAGGCATCATTTCAGCACTTACATGTTTCAATTTAATATGATATATGTGGATATAAAACACTCATATACTTACAGGGAAGAAATGACAAACATAAATAATTTGGTGAAATGCATAGAGTACAATTGTATATACTTAATTCTTATATGGGAGTCCAATACCTTCCAATAAAATGAATAAGCAGTAAAAAAGCAAATATGCATTGGGGGAAATGCCCATTCAAGCAGCAATAAGCATGTCTGCTTCCTTTGAGTTCAACTTAAGAAAAATAATTCCAGATTTTATTGATCCAGATCTGGCTCTGCTATCACATTTCAGTCCTGGACTAATGATGAATAAGGAATGGGGGTCAACCATACTTGGGCCGCAGAACTCATCCTGGTGGGATTCCAGCTCACTGCAGACAAGGAGTTTCTTCTCTTCTACATCTTCCTCCTGTTGTATATCTCCAACCTGCTGGCAAATGGCTTGATCTTGGGACTCACCTGGCTGGATGACAGACTGCACACACCCATGATCTTCTTCCTTTCTCATCTGGCTGTCATTGACATAGACTTTGATTCCAATAACTTGCCCAAAATGCTGGAAAACCAAGTGAAACACACACACAAAAATCTATCTTTTATGTAACTTGTGCTGCAAAGTTGATTTTGTACTTGGGTTTTGCTTGTTCAGAGATCTTGATATTGATGATGATGTCCTATGACAGAAACGAGGCCATCTGCCATCCTCTCCACTACACTGTCATCATGAACTGGAGACTGTGCACAGATTTGCCCATAATTTCCTGGATATTTGTTTCTTCTATTGCTTTAGGAGAACTGCTTCTCTTTCTGAGATTGCCCCAATGTGGAAACCAGCAGGTGAATTTCATCTTTTGTGAATACATGGTTCTCCTCAAAGGGTCCCGTGGGGACACCGGGACCAACAGTATTTTTACTGTTTTTTCTGCTACTTTTTAAATACCTTTTTTCTGCTATTTTTATTCTTTTTTCTACATTTAACTTAGTGGGACACCATTTCTTAATGATGGTCTCCTGTGTTCCCATTGGCTTTTCCATCCTCAAAATCAAGTCAAAGCATGGTCACAGAAAGGCCCTCTCCACCTGCTCCTCCCACATCTTTGAGGATGGCTTCTACGTTGGCATCGCCATGATGTTGTACTTTATCTCAGACAATGGTCATTGAGATGAATAGAAAAAAGTTCTAACCCCGTTTTATGTCCTCTTCAACCCTTGCTGTACCTCCCTGATCTATAGTCTGGGATTACACAATCCAAGGTTGGCTTCAACAGAGCATTGAAGGAACTGAGGGAATATTGAAAGAGGGAAGAATTTTATTACATTGAAATTTCTCAAACATGATTCCTGGTAAAATGAAACTCAAGATGTAAGACAAATATGGTGGAGAGTGAATCGCTTCTTCCCAGTGGTGTTGGGGAATGAAATAGACAGTTTTATTTCCCAACAGAATGAACCTACAACACTCTTTCCTATCAGACAGATAAATGAAAGTTGGTCAAAGATTTCGATGTGAGACATGACACCTTAGATTGTGTCGAAGTAAACAAACAGGCGGTGCAGTTCATTATGTGATACTCAGGACCTTGACCTCAAGGATACAGTTGAGGAAGGAACACCAACAGCTAGGGAAATAAAAGTAATTTCACCTAGGAGTGAAATGCTAAATCATATGGTATGTTTATTTTTAATATGTTGCAAAGCGTACGTACTGTTTTCCATAGGTACTGGACCATCTATAGTCCCACCATTTGTGTAAATGTTTTCATTTTGTCTACAGTCTTTTGCATCTGATTTGTTTCTTTTTTTAAATATTGGACAGTCTCAAATGTGTAATGTTGCACAGCAAGATAGTTTTAATGATATATCCCTTATATTAATGATGTTGACAACTTTTTGACTATGTATAACCAGTATATCATCTTTGGGAAGTTACCTACACAACTGTTTACCCATTCCACTTCTAAGTCTGTAATGAAGGATATAAAGTTACTAATTAAAAAGAACATATGCACTCTTATGTTCATTCAGAACTGTTTATTTAGTCATGTTATGGAAACAATCTATATGTCCCTTGGCAATGAAATAATTTAAAAGACACAGTACATATACTGTGTATGTATCTGTATACACACAAACACACAGAGTGGAACATCTTTGAACTCTAAGGATATTAACACTTACCTTTGTCACAGTTATGGAACTGGAGTTGGGGTATATGCAAAATGAGGTTAGTATGAGTGGAATGGTAAATACCACTGTTTTCATCCACATGTACAATATAGAGAAAATACATACAAGAAGAAACAAAACTGAGCCAATATAAGCTTTAGAAATACAAGTATGGAATTGAGGTTGACAGAGGGAGATGATGACAGAGATAAGAAGTAGGGACACAATAGATTATTGTGAGGATATATGGATTCTTTGATGATGGACATAATCTAATAACATACATATGATGAATAACATATATCTGATGATAATTATATTATAGTTATAAATGAAAGTTACCTTAATGAAGTATAATACATTTTTGTAACATGTTTAATAGCTGACACTAGGTGAAAAGTGTTAAATTGCTGACAATATATATGTCTAGCCTAAAGACATAATGAAATAGGAGCACTTTGTCCAAGTGCTTTCAACCACCTTAGAAATCCCATCCTTAAAATGATTAAGAGGCCTAATATAATCACTGAAACAATGAATTTTTCTCCTAGAGAGAAACAGGGAATATCTTCATGATGTTGTATTTGTCCATAATCACTTGAATGTGTTCCAAAGTACAGAAGAACAAAAGCAAAAGTTAAATAAAGTGGGACTGTATCAAACTCAGTACCTGCTGGTCAAAAGAAACATTCAGCAGATTAATAGGACTCAATCAAGTGGGAGAAAGCCTGTACATTTGAACTGACCTCATAAGAGGATAACTATCAGAATAAGAATATATAAAATATATACCAGAGTATATAAAGATTTATGGGAACTTGAGGCAAAAAGCAAACAACTTGATATAAAACTTGGCAAAGGACATGAAAAGATATTTTCATGATCCAGTGAAAATTGGCAGTTATGTGACATACTGCTCAACCTTAGTACTTAGTGCTCAACAAAACTCAGAATCACAATATCATCTATACCTGCTAGAATGGTTGCTATCAATACAGCAGCAAGCAACTGTTTCCCAAAGTATGGAGAGAGGAGAATGCTTGAATACTATAAATGGAAATCTAAGTTGGTGCAGCCATTATGGGAATAAAAAAGGAAATTTATTTAAAAATGAAAATAGAACAATCCTAAGATCCATCAATTCCACACTCTGTGTGTATACATCTAATAAAAAAATGTGTCTTAGGACATATTTGTATTTTAGTGGTAAATTTTCTTCCATGTTCATTACACCATTATTCACAATAGCTGAGAGGAAAATGCAATGTACTTATGAAATTTTAAAGTAGATACCACTAAAGAATATAATGGTGTGGTTTTTCATTTTTCAATCATTATAAGGGTGTTATGTTCATTTGCAAAAATGTGATTGAACCTGGTGGACATGCGGTAAGTTAAATACCCCAGATGAAGAAGACTAACACTGCAGTATTACCCTTATTACCTTATTGCCATTTGTAAGTGAGATATAAAATGAAGATTTCCTTACTGTCTGAAATTAGAATGTTTCTACCCTGTCTAATCTATTAGGCTTTTCTTGAGGGGTATTGAAAGTTGAAAAATGTAGCCATATAAATAAGAGTAGTAGTACTTCCAGATACTTTCTTCAAAAAGTAAAAATAAATAAAATTACATATAGGACTTTCTATTTTCAGAAAAATATGGAAAATATAATTAAATTCATTGGTATAGAGCAGAATGATGAACATCAGGGAAAAAGTGAGTGGAGATAATGAGTTGTACAATTTTTGAGTTGGTGATGACTAAGTTTTGGGGAATCTCATAAAAGGCATGGTGGTGATAGTTTATTTGAGATACTTCAAGTGTTCCCACCAGCATTCACTCACACAGTGACAACTATGTATTCATCCATTTGCAAACTGCAATTTTTCAATAATGTCATAGAATGAGCAAATCATCACATATGCACCTCAAATACATGGAAGTTTGTATATATCAATAATATCAAAATAAAGATTGGTTATATGAAATAAAGACATTTAAAATGTACTAATCACATCAAAATAGGTATTTTTTAGTGATAACATATGAAACAGCTATATTTAAAATAGTTATCAGCCCAACTTTTGTGAAAAGTGCACCATGGTTTAAGGAATTTTTTCTTCCCAGGTTGGCCAGCAAGTTCCAGGGGATTAATTTTCTCTGGTCTTCTGGGAGTTACAGAATCTTAAATATATTTATGGGAGTCAAAATAATATTATTTAAAAACTCAAATAATTGTAAAGCTCTGTGTATCCAATTAGTGTCATTAGATTCATAGCCCTAGTCTTTTTGAAAATCTGTGTGGACCTAAGTGATGTCAATTTGTGAGTTGACTATTGTCTAGTGCATCCTCAGGAGAAAAGCAGGCAGAACCCTTCCCTTCCTCCAGAGAGGAGACAGATTTTTTTTTCCATGACAAGGAGATGAAATTATAAAGGTAATCATGTCATATTTTTTGTGTCAGAATTGTAGTTTTCAGTTGACGGTAAGAAAACGTCACACCTAAGAGCATTATTTATAAATTAGGGATATGTTGAAAACCAGCATCGATGTGGCAAGTACTTCTGAATCTAAGATTCACCTGCAGAAGCTGCTGCCATGTTCACAGCAGATTCCTGCTCTGAAGTATCTTGTTATGGTGGAGAGAGATTCCTGAGGAACATCCTGACATCTATTTGTGTTGTATTTTCTTATTGAGGTAATATTACTCTATAACACAGTCTGTGATGTAGAGGTGCCATCTTTATGTAAAAAGAAATTGTTTGCACAGGAGAAGAATTTTAGTCCAGCAGTTGATGTAGAGCAGGATGGCCACAGACATCAAGCTGAGTTTGTAGAGCTTATGACATACCTGGTGAAACATGCTGAATCTTACCTGACTCAAGACACTGTAGATCAATGGAATAGGTCCCAGACTTCTCCCATTCACACCTCTGGAAACAGTAGTGTGTGTGTGTGTGTGTGTGTGTGTGTGTGTGTGTGATGGGTTATTGGGGTGCAGATGTGAAGGGATTCTAATTTTTTGGTGTTTTTCCACCATAAGTTCACAGTTGCTTGAGTTTGTTCATTCAAGTTATTGTGGTCTATCCTTTGAGAAGAAATCTGAGAGAATGAGAAGCTGCATAGGTAACCATTTCCTTTGGACACAGGTCTGAAATAGCCACACCAAGCAAGAACCTACTAGTACCTCAGACGGTTGCAATATTGATAGAGTAATCTCATTTGATAGAAAGAATATTATAGAAACTAAGCAGGTCCCACGGTCCAGCCGCGGTGGGGAACGGTGCCTGAGGGAAGGGGGTGAGGATTGCAGTCAAGACGATCAAGACGATCTCTTGGGCAGGAGGGCACAGAGGTTTTCTCTTGATCCGCTGACCACGAGTTTATTTTTCGTACAGCTTTTATACAATTCATGTAACACATTTCAGAAATTACAGTCTTTTCCCTTAAGGTCAGTTTTGCTGGAGGTTATCTTTCTATAGTGTCACCTACCCAGGATAGATGGTGCCTATTCAGGATAGATGGCATCAGCCTCTCTGTAGGATGCCTTTGTTATCTAAACTGATAGTTTATCGGGCTTCCTGATATCTATGCTTTACTTTGATGGACAAGAGTTTAGTTCCTCATATTTATGAGGATTTGTTCAGTGGGTAACCTCCCCCCCACCCCCGCCCCCAGCAGGGAAGTTATCTTGTGGAAACTACAAGGTGAGAGGTGTGTCACGTGGTTACTTCTTACTGAAATTTGCCTAAGGTATTACCACGTATGAATTATTACTAGACTCAGAAATTACTGATATTTTAAAAATGCCTGCAACGATAGAGGATAGACGAGTGTCGGTAGCACAGAGTAGAGCCAGAAAGAGAGCATGGAGTTGCTGCTTCAGTTCCAGAATGGCAGGTGGAGAAAGGCTCTCACTGCCCCTCAAACCTTCTTCCCTGAGCTGCTATTGCTGCCCTGTTTCTGTTGCAAAGAGAATGATTTATGGCTGCTTAAAATTGTCTCCACTATTTCTGTGCTGATTATTAAGAGTTATAATCTATCCTCACTAATATTTTTGAAAATATTAAGTGAAATGAGTGTTTTAATGTCAAAGTCTATAGTTTATTCAGAAAATTTAAGACATTATGTAGCTCTCCCTTTTGCCTTTTCAGTAAACATTTAGCTAATCTGTATATCTTTTGTTTAAAAGATACTGTTGTTCATACCAAAGGTATTTACTGATACTAATGTCAATATGTCAAAATAGTTGTTTTTTCACAACATATCATTGATGATGATTTAGGATTGCAAAGTTTAAGAAACTGCAGTCCCTTTAACTTTTATAAAACAATTTTTATATCCTTTCTCTTGATGGATTCTATTTGACACATCATGGAAATCTTAGTAAAATATATTTTAAATCTTATTATAAATTATAATTATGGTGTGATCGGAGAAATACATATCATCATGACTTTGAATTTGTGGTTCATCGTTTAAAAGCATTGTAATCTTGATTATATTTAACATTTTTTAGTACATAGTTTTAGTCCCCATATGTCGCCCTTCACCATATCAACAATGATCCATTATTACTTTTCCTTGTGTTTTTCACCCTCCTCTCTTCTCGCATTTGCCCCATTCCTTTGCTAATTAATTCATTTCACTGATCTGTTTTTTCAGTTTTGGCTATTTCTTGTCCTTTGTTGGATTTATCTATATTTACATGTTTTACACCACTACATATTCATTTTTCCACTGAATATTTTTATTATAATCCCTTCTAGCTCCATTGATGTTACTGCAAATAACCCGAGTTTGTCCTTTTTGGTCCCTAAATGATATACTGTTGTGAATATGAACCACCATGTTTTTATCTGTTTGTCTCTGTGATATTTGACTTGTGTGCATATCTTGGTCATTGTGAATAGCCCATAGTAAACACAAGAACATAGGTTTCCATTCAAATTAGTGTTCTTGTTACCTATGGATATAATCCAAGGAGTTGAATACTGGATTACTTGGTAGAACTAAGATTAGATTTCTGTGGACTCTCCACACTGCTCTCCATAGTGGTGGGATAGTTTACAATCCCAGGTAGGAGGGTCCTTTGTTACCACATCCTCTCCAGCAATTGTTTGGTTCCTGTTGGTACCTCAGGACATTCTTATTTATTTTTTCCTGATTTTAAGTGGTGCTGAACATATTTTCATATGCCTGTTGGCCATTGGAAATTCATCTTTAGAGAACTGTCTCTTTAGTTCTTCTGTCCATTTTATAATTGGACTCTTTGTTTGCTTAGTTGTGTAAGGACTTCACTACTTTCATATTAATCCCTTATCTGTGGTATGATGAGCAAATATTTTCTTTTTCATTGGGATTCTCTTTGTAGATCATTATCTCTTCTGCTGAACAGAAGCTTTTAAGTTTAATGCGGTCTTAAATGTTTAACTTTTCCTTCAACTTGTTTCTTGAGATGAGTCTTTAAAGAAAATTGAGATGAATATCTTGGAGAGCTTTCCGGTTATCTTTCATATATTTGACAGTGTCAAGTTTTATACTGAGGTCCTTTATCTATTTTGAGTTGATTTTTGTACACGTGTGGGGTAATAGACTGGTTTCAGTTTTTTGCTTGTGTGGGTCACCATTTATTGCAGAAGCTTTCCCTGTTCCAGTGTATGACTTTTGCCCTTTTGTCATAGATTAAATTAACATAATGTGTGTTTTTATGTCTAGGTTTTCTGTTTGAAAACATCAGTTTGTGTGTCGGTATCTATTCCAATGCGTTGTTTTTATCTACTATTTCTTTTAACAGTGTTTTACATTTTTCCTACTGTAGGTATTTCACCCATTTTGTTTTGTTTGGTTCAGTGCCTCGGTACACTAAAAGATAGTTTTTAATATTTCTGCCTCTTGAGATTGCTTATTTTCACCAAAGAATGCTACCCATTTTGTTTTGTGTATATATTTGGTAGCCTGCTATTTACTATATTGGTTTGTTTTTTGAATTACTATTTCTTCTACTATTTGGTATTCCTGTAAAAATGTCATGTGTTTTTTATCACCATTCTTACTGTTTTCTGTCTTTCTCTATCTGTTGGGCCACCATGGCACCGATACTATCTGACATGTTTATTGGAGGCTCTGACCAGGACATGAATGACTCTGCCTTGTACCTGAGCTGCTGTGTGTGCTTCCTCTTGGCTGCTTGAGGGTGGGCACTCTCCTGAGTCCTAAGGGCAAGGATTTGGGGACTATGTGCCCTGATCCTGCCAACTACCCTCTCAACTGAATCTGACTGCTGCTGGGTGTCTGTGCTCTCTTGCATCAGAAGGGGTCATGGGGGTGGGAATGTACCTTCTAATTAGATAACTGATTCCAGCTGAACTGGAATACTACAAGGTGAGTAGAGAACAAAATTTTAACAAGAAGTAACTAAGTACTTAATCATCATGGATGTATATTTTCATAATGTATATCTGTGAGCAAACACAATGACCAACAATTGGACAAATGTTTATATTGAAAACAGCTGGCAAATGAATATCAACGTGGTAGCATCAATAACAAAAATAAAAGTACAAATTAGTGAGTTAAGAATTTATGCCTTGAACTAAACATGGAAAATCAATGAAAGAAACAAAACTGGAGATAAAAAGTAAGAACAAGTGCTTGTTCTCTCAAAATAATTATGATGCATGCAATGAAATTATGGATAATTATCTGATAATAGAAAATAAAGATGTGTTTTTAGCTTATTATTTGGATCAACTTAATAGGCTTACATTAGTGGATAATGTACACATTTAATTTTGAGATATGGGATAACTATACTTAGAAGACATTAGTGACTACAATAATGTTTTAAAGATAAAAAGCTATAAACTTGCATTATTTCAGACGCAATGCTTCCAATAAAGATATATGTACATAATATATGCATATATTCATGGGGAAACAAATGACAAACGAAATGTGTAAAGAGCCTGGCACAGACTTGAGAGAAAGACAAATGAGAGAGATTGACACAGCTAAATTCTGTGGGCTACCAGAAGCATGACTAGTAGCAACTCTAAGGTAAATATTAGGCCTTTTAAAGGCTCCAGGCAAGGAGAAAAAAAATGGCCAAGAGAATGTTTTATGACCAATTAACCAAGGACGACTTATGGCTAGGGTACAATAAAAATGGGTAAACCATTAGTTCCCATGAGATAATTGTGGGCAGGGGATTCACCCATAAACTTATTGGTATCACCTAAGGAATGTTTCTTAAAGTAACCATTGGAGAAATGGAGAAGCTTCTCTCCACTCTCCAGTGTTCTGAGGACAGATAAGATCATGAAATGTATTCTTCATTCTAGTTTCACTAACCTCCAGGATTTGCCTTCCTAAGATTTCTTTATTCCTGGAGCAACGGTTACTAAAGAATGGGGGGCAACCAGACTTGGAACCCAGAACTCATCCTGGAGGGATTCCAGCTCAGTGCAGACGTCGAAATTCTTCTCTTCTGCATCTTCTTCATGTTGTATATCGCCAATCTGCTGGCAAATGGTGTGATCTTGGGACTCATCTGGCTGGATGCCACATTGCACACCCCCATGTACTACTTCCTTTCTCATCTGGCTGTCATTGACATATCCTATTCCTCCAGCACCTTGCCCAAAATGCTAGAAAACTTAGTAAAACACCAAAAAACAATCTCCTATGTTTCATGTGCTGAACAGTTAATGTTGTATGCAACATTTAATTGTACAGAGTGCTTGATATTGATGGTGATGTCCTATGACAGGTACGTGGCCATCTGCCATCCTCTCCATTACAATGTTATCATGAGTTGGAGACTGTGTAATATTCTGGCCATAATTTGCTGGATATGTGGTTTTTCTATTGCTTTAGGAGATCTACTTCTCTTTCTGAGATTGCCCTACTGTGAATCACAGGACGTAAATTTCATTTTCTGTGAACTCATGGCTCTCCTCAAAGGGTCTTGTGGGGATATCTTCATGAACAAAATATATGTCATTTGCTCTGGTACATTTGTCCTTGTAGGGAACCTTTCCTTAATGATGGTCTCCTATATTCGTATTGGCTTTGCCATCCTAAAGATCAAGTCAAAGGATGGTCGCAGAAAGGCCTTCTTTACCTGCTCCTCCCACCTCTGTGTGGTTGGGCTCTACTTTGGAATTTCCATGATGATATATATCATCCCAGATAATGGCCACCATGATGAACAAACAAAGGTCCTTTCCCTGTTTTATGTCCTCTTCAACCCATTGCTGAACCCCCTCATCTACAGTCTGAGGAATGCTCAAGTGAAGGCTGCCTTCAACAGAGCATTGCAGAAGCAGAGGGTGCAATGAAAGGGTAGAATTTTGTTCAGTCGGCATTGCTCAGACATGTGTTTCCTGCTAAACTGAAGTTCAATATCAAAGAAAATACAGTGGAGAAAGAAGTGTCTTACCCCAATAGTGTTGGGGAAACTGGACAGTTCCATTTCCGAGCAGCATGAACCAATCCTACTCTATACTAATGTATAGAAGACTGGAAATAAATCAAAGACTTTGATGTCAGACCTGACACCGTAGATTAATTTGAAGTAAACAGACAAGCAAAATATTACATGACAACATGCATTGGCATCATATATTCATTTGGGGACTGAACTCAGCGGCAAGGGTAATAAATGTAATTTCACCTGGGAGTATAATTGCTGAATTATATGGTGTATATTTTAAATGTTTTACGGAATCTCCATTTTGTTTTTTCTAGGTGATAACTGTATTCTCATCAATATTGTAAATCATTACATATTCTCCGTAGATTGATATTTGTTACTTCTATTTTTTAAAAAATATTGGGCAGTTTGTATGTGTAATGCTGCACAGCAAATTAGTTTTAAATTGTATTTCTTTTAGAATAAATGATGTTGACAATTTTTGGTTATTTTTAACATTTGTCATATTTGGGTAGTTACTTGCTCAACTATTTACCCATATCACTTCTAAGTATGTAACGAAGGATATTAAATTACTAATGAAATAGAACATATGCACTTCTATGTTAATTCAGAACTATTTCTTTAGTCATGCTATGGGGAAAAATCTATATGCCCATTGGCAAAGCAATAATAATATACAATAATAATATTAATATAGCAATAATAAGCTATAGTGAATATTGTGTCTATACCTATATAAACACACACACACAGAGTGGAACACCTTTCAAATCTAAGGATATTTACACTTGTCTTTGTCACAGTATGTATAGAACTGGGGTCAAGGTATATGCAAAATAAAACTAGTCTGAGGGGCATGATAAATACCACTGTTTTCATCATGTACAGAATATAGAGAAAATAAGTAAGAGAAGAAACAAAACTGAGCCAAAATAAACTCTAGCCTTCCAAGTATAAAATTGACACTGACAGAGGGAGATAATGACAGAGATAAGAAATGGGGACACCATAGATTATTGTGGGGATACGTGGCTGTTTTGATGGTGGACTCCTTGTAATATACTTGTGAAGAATAACATACTTCTGAAAATAATCACATTGTTATAAACTGAAGTTACCTCAGTGAAACACAATACATTATATAAAATGTTTATCTGAAACTGAATAGGTTAAAAGTCTTAAATTGCTGACATTAAATAAGTCTACCTAAAAGACACAATAAAGGAGAACTTCCAATTGGATTTCATCCAGATGGCAGATTAGAAATCCTTTCCTTAAAATGAATCCAAGGCCTAAATATGATCACTGAAACAAAGAAATTGTTTCCTACAAGGAAACCAGGGAAATGCTTCATGATGTTGCATTTGTCATAATCTCTTGACTGTGTTCCAAAAGTATATAAAATTAAAAGCAAAAGTTGAATAATGAGACTGTATCAAACTCAGTGCCTGTCATTGAAGGAAACAATCCTTAGATTGAAAGGACATCAATCAGATGGGGGAAACATACATTTGATCTGACCAGATAAGAGGCTAACTACCAGATGAAATAAAGAATATATAAAATATATACTAGAGTATATGATGATTTATGGGAACTTGAGGCAAAAACCAAACAACTTGATATAAAACTTGGCAAAGGACATGCATTGTTTTCATGAAACAATGCAAATAGGCACAGTTATGTGACATACTGCTCAACCTTGGTACTCACCATGGAAATGAAACTCAGAATCACAATATCACTTACCCCAGCTAAGATGGCTGCTATCAATTCAGCAACAGACAAATGTTTCACAAAGTGTGGAGAGAAGAGAATCCTTGAACACTGTAAATGGAAATATAAGTTTGTAAAGCCATTATGGAAAAAAACTAAGGAAATTCCTTTAAAAATAAAAATAGAACTATCATAAAATCCATCAATTCCACACCCAGTGTGTATAATCCAATAAAAAATTATGTCTTAGGGCATATTTGTATTTTAGAAGTAACTTCTCTTCTATGTTTATTGCACCATATTCACAATAGCTGAGATTAGAACACAGCTTACTTATGAAACTTTACAGTAGATACCACTAAAGAATATAATGGTGTGGTTTTTCATTTTTCAGTCATTATAAAGGGATTATGTTCATTTGCAAAAATGTGACTTGAACTGGAGGACATTAAGTAAGTTAAATATCCCAGATGAAAAAGACTAATACTGTAGTATTGCCCTTATTACCATATGGCCATTTGTAAGTGAGATATAAAATGAAGATTTCCTTACTTTCTGAAATTAGAATGCTTCTACCCTGTCTAATCTATTAGGCTTTTCTTGAAGGGAATTGAAAGTTGAAAAATGTAGCCATATAAATAAGAGTAGTTGTACTTCCAGATACCTTTTTCAAAGAAGAAAAAAATAAATAAAATAGAACTTTCCATATTCAGAATAACATGGAAAATCTATAGTTGTATTCATTGGAATAGAGCAGAACAATAAACATTAGGGAAAAGTGAGTAGAGAGAATTAGCTGTTGGTACAATTTTTGAGTTGGTGATGACTAGATTTTGGGTATCTAATGAAAGGCATGGTGATGAGAGTTTATATTATTAAATTATATTCTGAAAATGACATAGAAAGCTCTATAGAGTTTATTGAGATGGTATTATCAAAAATCATATAAATTTCCCTTTTACATTTCCAATAAACATTTATCTAATTTGTATTTTTTTGCATTAAAAGAAACTGTTGTCCAATACACAAGACATTTGCTGATACTAATGTTTTTTTCTTTAAACATCAAATAATTTATTTAAATATAAATTTCACATCTTTGTAATTCCTGGGATTCACGCTCCCACCCTCCCTGATCTTTCCCCCTCTGTCCCACCCCCCCCCCTCCTCACCTGGAGTTGTGTACTTCTATTTGGTTGTTAGCTTTTTTGTTATTGTTGTTTTTGGCTTTTCTTCATAGCTTTTTGTTTATCTTTCCCAAGTTCCATATAATAGTGAAACCATTTGGTGTCTGTCTTTATCTTTTTGACTTGTTTCTGCTAATATGATTTCTTCTAGGTGTGTCCATGTTATCACAAATTCATCAAATGTGTCATTTTTAATTGATGAGTAATGCTCCATTGTGTATATATACCACATCATTTTCATCCATTCATCTATTTTGGGACATTTGGGTTGTTTCCATGTCCTTGCAATTATAAATAGTGCTGCAATAAACATGTGGGTGCAGGTGTTCCTTTGTACCCATATGTCCCAAAACATGTGTAGATTCCCAGAAGAGCGATTGCTGGGTCAAAGGGTAGTTCCATTTTCATTAGTTTGAGGGTCCTCCACACTGCTTTTCATAGTGGCTGGACCAGTTTACATTCCCACCAGCAGTGTAAAAGCATTCCTTTCTCTCCACATTCACACCAGCACTTGTTGTTGCTTGTTTTCTTAATGTGGGCCATTCTCACTGGTGTAAGGTGGTGTCCCATTGTAGTTTTGATTTGCATTTCCCTTATTGCTAGTGACATTGAACAATTTTTCATGTGCCTTTTGGTCATTTGTATTTCCTCTTTGGAGAAGTGTCTTTTTAGTTCTCACCATTTTTTGATTGGGTTTCTTGTTTTGTTTTTGTTTAATGGTGTAAGTTCCTTGTGGATCTTCGTTATTAAACCCTTATAACTCTTGTGGAGGGCAAAAAAAATTTCCCATTCTGTTAGACTTCTTTTAGTTTTTTCTGTTGTCTCTTTTGCTGGTACAACAGACAAGCAGACCAATGGAAAAGAATTGAGTGCCTGGAAATAAAACCACATACAGTCAACTAATTTTCGACAAAAGAGGGGAAAATTCACATTGGAACAAAGATAGTCTTTTCAATAAATGGTGCTGGGAAAATTGGACTAAAACCTGAAAAAAAATGGACCAAGACAACATCCTCACACCATGCACAAAAAACAACTCAAAATTGATAAAAGATTTAAATGTCAGACCCGAAACCATAACATACATAGAAGAAAACCTGGGCAAAACCCTCCATGAATTACAATTCAGAAATCCCTTTCTAGAAACATCTACAGGTGGCAAAAAGAGAAATGAACAAAACATAAACAGATGGGACTACATCAAACTAAAAAGCTTTTGTACTGCTGATACGAATGTTAATATGTCAAAATATATTTGTCTTTTCACAATATATCAGTGATGATGCTTTATGATTACAGAGTTTAAGAAACTGCAATGCCTTTATTTATAAAACAAATTTTATATCCTTCCTCTTGAAGGATTCTATTGGACACATCATGGAAATCTTGGTAAAATATATTTAAGTCTTATTAGATATGATAATTGTGGGCTGATGGGAAATTGTGATTCATCTTCTAAAAGCATTGTACTCTTAATTGTATTTACATATTTTAGTACATGGTTTAAGTTCCAATATTTCTCTCTCCATATCAATGATGAGCCGTTATTACTTTCCCTTGCGTTTTTCCCTCCCCAGTTTTTGCTACTATCCCATTCCTTTGCTGATTAATTCACTTCTCTGGTCAGCTATTTCAGTTTTGACTATTTCCTGTCCTTTGTTTGATTTATCTATATTCTACATATATTAAACTGTCTCAGTTTATTTTCTCACAATGTGAATTTTCAGCTAACATAATCCCTTCTATCTCCATTGATGTTACTGCAAGTGGTATGAGTTTGTCCTTTCTGTTCCCTGAATGATATACTGTTATGTAAATGAATCACCATGTTTTTATTCATTTGTCTCTGGGGTATTTGAATTGAGTACATATCTTAGCCACTATGACTAGTGAACAGTAAACACAAGAACACAGGTTTCTCTTCAAATTAGTATTCTTGTTCCCTTTGGGTAGAATCCAAGGAATCGAATACTGGATCACTTGGTAGACCTAAGGCTAGAGTTGTGTGGACCCTCTACACCATTCTCCATAGTGGTGGGATAGTTTACAATCCCAGTATAGGAGGAGTCTTTTGTCTCCACATCCATTCTAGACTTGTTTGGTTTCTGTTGGTACCTCAGTACATTCTGATTTGCAATTTCCCAATTTTAAGTGATGTTGAACATATTTTTGTCTGTCTGTTGGCCATTGGAAGTTCATCTTTGGAGAATTGTCTTGAGTTCTTCTGCCCATTTTATAATTGGATCATTTCTTTTTTTAGTTGTATATGTACTTTGCTTCTCTCATAGCAGTCCCTTATCTGTGGTATGATGAGCAAATATTTTCTTCCATTCCATTGGGATTCTCTTTGTAGAGCGTTGGCTATTCATCTGACCAGGAACTTTCCAGTTTAATGCAATCCCAATGGTTAACTTTTTCTTGCCTCTTTCGTTTCTAGAGATGAGTCTTTAAAGATGTTTGAGATGCTTGTCCTTAGGACTTTGCCAGTATCTTCCATGTATTTGACAGTGTCAGGTTTTATATTGAGGACCTTCCTTCATTTTGAGCTGATTTTTGCCCATGGTGTGGGATAGTAGTCTGGTTTTAGTTTTGCAAGAGTGGTTCACCATTTAATGCAGAAGCTTTTTTGTTTCAGTGTAATATTTTTGCCCCTTTGTCATATATTAAGTGGACATAATGTGTGGTCTTATGTTTAGGTTTTCAGCAGCCAGTGTGTCTATATCTGTTTCAATCCCATGCTGTTTTCTTTTATTTCTTTTAACTGTTTTATAATTTCCCCAGTACAGATATTTGATCCATTTTGTTAGGTTCAATGCCAGGCATTTAAATTTTCTTGGCACACTGTTAAAAGGTTTTTGGTATTTCTGCCTCTTGATATTGTTTATTTTCATAAAGGAATAATGCTACTTTTTTCATGTTTTTGTTTTGTTACCTGCTATTTACTAAATTGTTTTTTTTTTTTAATTACAATTTCTTTGGATTTTTTTGATGTTCCCCATAAAAAATCTCTTATCATGTACTTTTTTTCCTTCTTATTTTTTTGCTTTCTGGCTTTCTCTTTGCATTCAGCCATCATGGCACTGGTACTAGCTTTCATGTTATTTGGAGGTTCTTAACAGGACATGGATGACTCGCCTTGTAGGGATCCTCTAGTTGCCCACTTAACTGAGTCAGGCTGCTGCTGGTTGTTGGCTCTCTTGCATCAGAAGGGATAATAGGGGAGGAATTATTCCCTCTAATTAGATAACTGATTCCAGACTGAACTAGGAAGCTACAAGATGAGTAGACAACCAAATTTTAACAGAAGTAACAATGTACTTAATCATCATGGATGAATATTTTTATAATGTATATCTGTGAGCAACTATAATGACCAACTAATATATGTATGTTAATATTGAAAAAGCTGATAAATTTACCCTGATATTATCAACAAAGAGAAAAATGCCTTATTTTATGGTTCAAAAATTTGTGCATGAACTAAACAGGATAATCAATGGAAGAAAAAGTGAACTGTACCAAGTAAGATTGATTACTTGTTTCAATCAAATTTATTATGATGCATGCAATAAACTGATAATTTATAATAAACTGATAATTTATGATGCATGCAATAAACTGGTAATTAACTGATGTTCCCCTTTTATAATTGGGTTCTTTGTGTTAACTTGTGTAATAGCAGCGCCTTTTATGTTGTATAGTGAGAAAATATTCCATCCCATTTGGTTGGGATTCTTTTTATATTATTGACTTTTCTGTACAGAAGAACTTTTGTTTAATGAGCACCAGATGTTTATCTTTTCCTTTAATTTGGAAACATTCTCATTTAAGATAGCAGGAGACCTTTTATATTAAACTTCTATGAAAAAATAACAAGGGATAATAACACAGTTTAGTCTTCTCTATCAAATTTACTTCACTTATATATGACTTTTAGTATTAATCACACTACTGCAACTGGTAATATTTCCTTGATAATGATTTTAGAGTAATATATCCTACCAGTATATAAAAATAATGATATAAAACAAAAGTCAAGTTTTCTTTAACCATTCATGTATTTTTACACACTTAGATTATATCCATGTATTGACTATTGGTACAAGGCTGCAAGAACATGGAAGGGAAACTCTCGAAGGTATAGAGATAACCTAAGATACTTTCTTTGAATGAATACACACAGGTGTGGAATTACTGCAGTCTATGATAGTTTTTTTTTTTTAAACAAAGAACTGCCATACTTTTTAACATGATGGCTGACCAACTTACATTACAGCTATAGTGTTCAAAATTTCCTTTCCTCCACACTATGGGAAACACTTGTCTGTTGTTGTCATAACAGCTATACACACAGGAGTAGGTGATACTGTAATTCTGAATTTAAATTCCCAAGGGAGTATAGACCCTGGACAGCATGTCATATATATGTGCTAATTTGGACAGTCTCTTAGAAACATATTTTCAGATCTTTTGCCCAGTTTTAAATCAAGCCTTTTGTTTTATACCTTGAGTTGTAGGTGTTATAAATACTCTGATATTTAATCACTTATCAAGTAAGATCAGATGCACATGTTTTTCCTACCTAATTAGTGTCCTCTCAGTCTGCTCATAATTTCTATTGATTGACAGATCTTTGAGTCTGAAATAGTCTCCTCTGTGAACTTTTGCCTTTGCCCTTCTGTTCATCTGGGGATATATTCAATAGATTATGGGCAAATGCAGTGGAATGAGGGCAGGATTTGCCCTTATGTTTCATTCTATGAATTTTATGATTTCAGCAATTATATTTAGGTCTTCCATTTTATTTGGGATATGTAACTTGCCATCTGGTTGAAGGTATTTGGAAAAATCTTAGCTTTTTTTGGATAGAAAAATTGCCTTTTCCCCCATTTCTTGAATTCTTTGTTTTTTAACAAAAGTTTAAAAATAAATGTTTCATTTAGAAAACTTTGGTTTATAACACTGCATGCCATTTGGTTCAGATGTCCGTTATCCTTCAGGTGTATGTTACTACAATATCTCTACCATATAAGACCACAAATCCCACCAAAATCTCTTGCCTCCCATAAACTGGGCTCTCTCACTCTCAATCTCTATGTCTCAATTCTAAACTTGGATTCCTAGTATTAGTTTTGATTCAGTTCTTCAAGTACTTTTATTTTTTCCTCTATCTATACATGAATGAAGACACTGGTATTTTTCTTTCCCATCAGACTTGCTTTACATTGCATATCCCCTACCCAATTTGATCCCTGTTGTCACAAAGACTAGCATTAACTTCCTGTACAGCAGCAATGTTCCATTCGTATATATACCTTACCCTCTTACATCATTGCTCTTATAGTGGGCTTATACATTGTTCTATAGCATGGCTATAATAAAGTTTAATAATGAATGTATCAGTATATATAGTACTCTGAATTAGTGATTTTGTATTCTTCACTAGATACATACGAGTGAATAAAGCAAAGATGTGAACAGATAACTATCCAGAGAAGTATGTAGGTGATAAATAAACAAAATTAAAAAATCACCATCACATCACTCATATTAAGGAATATATCAATAAACTACACCACTGGGCAAACTTACACATAGGAACTACCCAATTTAAAAAAAAAATACGGATATATATAATGTTGTCAAGTATATGGAGAATAGGTAATATTTTTTTAACTAGTAGTGAGTATATAGTTAGAACCAAGGAAAAACAAAATGGAGATTCCAAATATTTTAAAAATATTAAAATATTTTAAAAGCACCATATAATTCCACTTTAAATTGTTTGGGAGTCCTTCACACAGTCTTCCATAGCATCTGGGCCAGTTTGCACTCCCACCAGCAGTGTAAGAGAGTTCATTTTTCTCTATATTAGCACAAACACTTGTTGTTGCCCTCCCCCTTTTTTTAATATGGGCCATTCATACTAGCATTTCCCTGATTATTAGTGATGAGGAGCATTCTTTGATATACCTATTGGCGAACTGTATTTCATCTTTGCTGAAGTGTCTTTTTAGTTCTTCTCCCCATTTTTGACTGGGATTTTTGCTTTGTTTTTGTTGAGTTGTATGAGCTCTTTGTGGATCTTTGTTATCAGACCCTTATCACTTGTCTGGAGGGCAAAAATTTTCTCACAGTTGGTTGAGTTTCTTTTCGTTTTATTGTCTATTTTGCTGTACAGAAAGTTTTTATTTTGATATAGTCCCAGCTGTTTGTTTTCTTTCAATTTTTTGCCAGCTGTAGATGTGTCTAGAAATGAATTTCTGAAGTGAAATTCATGGAGGGTTTTGCCCGGGTTTTCCTCTATGTATTTTATGGTTTAGGTCTCACATCCAAGTCTTTTATCCATTTTGAGTTGGCTTTTGTACAAGGTGTGAGAGTCTTGCCTTGGTTTATTTTTTTGCAAGTCACGGTTCAATTTTCCTCGCATCATTCACTGGAGAGGCTGTCCTTGTTGCAGTGTATGGTTTTTGCCCCTTTGTCAAAGCTGAATTGACCATATATCATTTTATTTCTGGGTACTCAATTTTGATCCATTGGTCTGTTTTTCTGTTTTTGTAGTAGTACCAAGCTGTTTTTATTATGGCCTTGTAGTACAGTTTGAAGTCTGGGATTTTAATACTTCCATTCTCTCTTCTGTTTGTCAAGAGGGTTTTAGTATTCGGGGTCTTTTGTTGTTCCCTATGAATTTCAGTGAATTTTGTTCAATCTCTTTAAAATATGTCATTGGTATCTTTATTGGAATTGCATTGAATCTGTATTGCCTTTGGTAATATGGCTATTTTGATAATGTTGTTCCTTCCAATCCATAAACAAGGAATGTCTTTCCATTTTTAAATATTGTCTTCTATTTCTTTTAAGAATGTTTAATAGTTTTCTTTGTATAGATTTTTTACTTCTTTTGTGAGATTATTCCCAAGTATTTAATTTTCTTTGGTGTGATGATAAATGTAGTGGTTTTAAAATTTCTTCTTTTTCTTATTGATTCCATATATGAATGCTATTGGTTTTTGTTTGTTGATTTTGTTTCCAGCTAGTTTACTGAATTGATTTATTATCTCAATTAGCTTTTCTGTTGATTTTTTGGGGTTCTCTACAGAGATGATAGTGTTATTTCTTCTTTCTTTATTTCTTTGAATTCCTTTTATGTCTTATCTTGTCTTATTGCCCTAGCAAGACTTCCAGAACTATGTTCAAAAGGAGTGGAGAGAGAGGGAATTCTTACCTGGTTCCAGATCAAACTTGAAATGATTACTGTTTTTCCCAGTTGAGAATGATATTGCCATGATTTTGTCATATATAGCTTTAATATATGTTGAGGTATGTTCCTTTATACCATTTTTTACAGGGCTTTCATCATGAAAGGGTGCTGAACTTTATTAAATGTTTTTCCTCATCTATTGACATGATCATATATTCTTTATTATTCTTGTATTCCTCTTATCAGGTCCGATCAAATGTACATGCTTTCCCCACTTGATTGATGTCATTTCAATCTGATGATTGTTTTCTTTGACAGACAGGCATTTGAGTTTGATACAGTCCCATTATTCAACTTTTGCTTTTGCTCTTCTATACCTTTGAAACATATTCAAGAGCTCATGGGCAAATACAAAATCATTAAGCATTTCCCTTGTTTCCTTCAAGGAAGCAATTTCACTGTTTTCAGCCAATATATTGAGGGATTTTATTCATTTTAAGGAAGGGATTTCTAATCCGCCATCTAGTTGAAAGCACTTGGACAAAATGCTCCTTTTAGATGATGTCTTTTGGGTAGACTTATTAAATATCAGCAATTTAATGCTTTTCACCAACTTAGTGTCAGATTAAATGTTATGAAAATGTATTATATTTCATTGAGGTAACTTTGGTTTATAGCAATGATATGATTATTTTCAGAGATATGTAACTCTTCATATATATATTACATGGTGTCCATCATCAAAGAACCCATGTATCCCCACAATAATCTATGGTTTTTCCATTTCTTATCTCTGTCATTACTTCTCTCTGTCAGCCTTAATTCTATACTTGGATGACTAATGTTTATTTTCAGTCAATTTTGTTTCTTCTTTAAGTTGTTTTCTCTATATTCTACACAGGAATGAAACCACAGTATTTATCATTCCCCTCAGACTAATTTTATTTTGCATATACCTTTACCCCAGTTTCATATTTGTTGTGACAAAGGCAAGTGTTAATATCCTTAGAGTTCAAAGTTCAAAGCACTCTGTGTGTTTGTGTGTATACATATACAAATATACACAATGTATATATATACTATGTCTTCTTAAATTATTTCTTTGCCAGTGGGCATAAAGATTGCTCCGATAACATGGCTAAGTAATATGTTCTGAATGAACACAGGATTGCATATATTCTTTTTAATTAGTAATTTTACATCCTTCATTTCATACTTAAAAGTGGAATGGGTAAACAATTGAGGAGGTTACTGGTTATACATAAACAAAAAATTGTCAACATCATTTTTCATAAGGGGAAAATAATTAAAACTACCTTGCTGTGCAACATCACATATATGAATTGTCCAATATTAAAGAAAAATAAAAGTAACAAATGTCAAGTCTGAGAATATGTAATGATTCACAATATTGGTGAGAATATAGTTAACATGTAGGAAAAACAGAAAAGTGATTGCTTAAAATTTTTAAAATAGCAAAGCATATGATCCAGCAATTACACTCTCAGATGAAATTGCCTTTATTACCCTTGCTGCTAGGTTGTGTCCTCAATGCATTTATGATGCCAATGCATGTTGTCAAGTAACATTTTGCTTGTTTACTTCAAATTAATCTATGGTGTCAGGTCTGACATCGAAGTCTTTGATTCATTTTCTGTCTTCTATGCAATAGGAGAGGATAGTCTTGGTTCATGCTGTTGGGACATGAAAATGTTCAGTTTTCCCAACATTATTTGGGGAAGACACTTCTTTCTCCACTGTATTTTCTTTCACCTTGGACTTCAGTTATTCACCAAATACATGCATGTGTAATACCAACAGTATGAAATTCTCCATTGCTTCATTGCACCCTCTGCTTCTGCAGTGCTCTGTTGAAGGCAGCCTTCACTTGGGCATTCCTCAGGCTATAGATGAGGGGGTTTAGCAATGGATTGAAGAGGACATAAAACAGCGAAAGGACTTTTGTCTGCTCATCATGGTGACCATTGTCTGGGATAATATATATCATCATAGCAATGCCAAAGTAGAGCCCAACCACACAGAGGTGGGAGGAACAGGTGAAGAAGGCCTTTCTGCGTCCCTCCTTTGACTTGATCTTCAGGATGGCAAAGCCAATACGAATATAGGAGACCATCATTAAGGAAAGGGGCCCCACAAAGATAAATGTACCAGAGCAAAGGGCATATATTTTGTTGATCAAGATATTGCCACAGGAGCCTTTGAGAAGAGCCATGAGTTCACAGAAAATGAAATTTACCTCTTGTGATTCACAGTAGGGCAATTTCAAAAAGAGAAGCAGACCTCCTAAGGCAATAGAAAAACCACATATCCAGCAAGTTGTAGCTAGAACATTACACAGTCTCCAACTCATGATAACAGTGTAATGGAGAGGATGACAAATGGCCACGTACCTGTCATAAGACATTACCATCAATATCAAGCACTCTGTACAAGTAAATGTTGCGTACAACATTAACTGTTCAGCACATGAAACATAGGAGATTTTTCTTTGGTGTTTTACTAAGTTTTCTAACATTTTGGGCAATGTGCTAGAGGAATAGGATATGTCAATGATGGCCAGGTGAGAAAGGAAGAAATACATAGGGGTGTGCAGTCTGTCATCCAGCCAAATGAGTCCCAAGATCATGCCATTTGCTAGCACATTGGAGACATACAACAGGAGGAAGTTGCAGAAGACAAGTATTTCCATGTCTGCACTGAGCTGGAATCCCACCAGAATGAGTTCTGGGTTCCACGTCTGGTTGCCCCCCATTCCTTAGTGACCGTTGCTCCAGGAACAAAATGTCTTAGGAAGGCCTAAGCTGGAGGATAGTGAAAGCTGGAGTTATTTGTCCTAATTTGAACTCAGTGGAAACAAACATACCTATCTCTACTTGAGTATTTCCTGAATGTTTCTGTGGTTTTCTTTGTTTTTTCGATTTGTTAAGAAGTAGTTTGACTCAGTGAAATTTAATATGTTTAAAGAATTGTAGTCTGTGTGTTTCATACAATTTTCTCATTTGATTTGTCATTTGTTTACCCATGAGTATATGCATGTATTATGTATGTATATCTTTATTGGAAACACTAAGTCTGAAATAATGCAACTTTATAGCTTTTATCTTTAAAACATTATTGTAGTCACTAATCTCTTCTAAGTATAGTTAATCCATATCTGTAATTTTAATATAAACATTATTCACTTATGTACGTCTACTAAGATGATTTAAATTATAACCTGATTTCACATCTTTATTTTCTAATAATGGATCATCATAATCTTGTGAGAAGAAGTGTTTGTTCTTATGTGTTATCATGCATTTTGTTTCTTACATTAATTTCCCATATTTAGTTCAAGGTATAAATTCTTAACTCACTAATTTGTGTTTTTATTTTTGTTATTGAAGCTAGTTGATATTCATTTGTCAGCTGTTTTCAATTTAAATATATAAAATTGTAGTTGCTCACAGATATATATTATAAAAATATTTAGCCATGGTGACTAAGTACTTAGCTACTTCTTGTTAAAATTTGGTTCTTTACTCACCTTGCAGTTTCCCAGTTCAGCCTGGAATCAGTTATCTAATTAGAAGGTAAATCCCTCCCCCATTACTCCTTCTGACTCAGGAGAGCACAGACACCCAGCAGCAGCCTGCCTCAGCTGAGTGGGCAGGTGACAGGATCCTGAAGCATTGACCCTAAGTCCTGTCTGCCAGAAATGATCCCTCTGCCCTCAGGACTCAGGATAATGCCAGCCATCAAGCAGTCAACAGGAAACACATACTCAACCACATCAGCTTGGGTAAAAAGCTGAGTCATCCATGTCCTGGCCAGAGCTTCCAAAAAATATGCGAGCTAGTGCCAGTGATTCAATGCATAGACAAAGCCAGAAAGCAAACAATAAGAAGGGAGAAAAAAGTATGTGACACGATATTTTTAGGGGAATACCAAAGAGTCCAAATAAATAGTAAAGAACAAGTGAATTTAGTAAAGAGCAGGTGCCAAATAAATGCACACACACAAAAACTTAGAGCATGCTTTTATGAAAATAAGCAAATCTCAACAGGCAAATATATTAAAACCATCTTTACACTGTGCCAAAAAAATGTAAATGTCAGGCATTGCACCTAAAAATATAGGTGAAAGATATATACGAGGAAAATTATAAAACACTCTTAAATAGAAAAAACCAGCACAGTACTGGAACAAAAATAGACACAAAGACTGATATTTTCTAACAGAAAACTTAGATATAAGACCACAGATTTTATTAATTTGATTGATAACAAAGAGACAAAAGTAACACAATAGAATAAGGAAAGGTTCTACAATAAATGGTGAACCACATTTGCAAAAAAACCAAAACAAAACAAAAAAACCACAAAACAAAACCAGATTACTATCCCACACATTGTACAAAAATCAACTCAAAAATGAAGGAAGGACCTCAGTATAAAATCAGACACTGTCAAATATATGGAAGATAACTGGCAAAGCTTCCAGGACATTCATCTCAAACTTCTTTAAAGACTCAGCTCTAGAAGCAAAAAGGGAAGGAAAAGTTAAACATCTGGGGCTGCATTAAACTTAAAGGCTTCTGTTCAGAAGAAGAGAGATTGATCTACAAAGAGAATCCCAATGGAATGGGAGAACATATTTGCTCATCATTCCACTGGTAAGGGGCTGATATAAAAGAAGCAAAGTCCTTACACAACTAAACAAAGAATCCAATTATAAAATGAACAGAAGTACTAAAGAGACAATTTTCCAAATGACCTTCCAATGGCCAACAGGCATATGAAAAATGCAAAATGATGTACCTTCAGCATCTCTTAAAATTGGGAAAATGTATGTCAGAATATACTGAGGTACCAACAGAAACCAACAGGAAAAGCTCTGAAAACAAAGGCCCCCTACTACACTGGGATTGTAAGACATCCCACCGTATGGAGGGGCCACGCGACTATAACCTTGGTTCTACCAAGTGATCCAGTATTCTACCCAAAGGGAACAAGAACACTGTT
Source organism: Uropsilus gracilis (assembly GCA_004024945.1). Lineage (NCBI taxonomy): Eukaryota > Metazoa > Chordata > Mammalia > Eulipotyphla > Talpidae > Uropsilus > Uropsilus gracilis. Next base: position 27,628 of record PVHY01012014.1, read on the forward strand.
TTGATAAGAAACCTGTATTCTTGTGGTTACTGTTCATTAGTCATAGTGGCTAAGATATGTACTCAACTCAAATACCCCAGAGACAAATGGATAATAACATGGTGATTAATTTACACAGTACCATATCATTTAAGAATCAGAAAGGACAAACATACCTTTTGCAGTAACATTAATGGAATTAGAAGGGATTATATTAGCTGAAAATACTCAGCGAGAGAAAATAAATTCAGGACAGTCTCACAGAGGTAGAACATAGATGAATCCAACAAAAGACAAGAAATAGTCAAAACTGAAAAACTGACCAGAGAAATGAATTAATCAGCAAATGAATAGGACTGTGGCAAAATCTGGAGAGGGAGAAACACAAGGGAAAGTATTAACAGCTCATCATTGATCTGTAGGAGGAAGAAATATGGGGACTAAAACCATGTACTAAAATATGTTAAATGTAATCAAGAATACAGTGCTTCTAAAGATGAAGCACAATTTCAAAGTTATGATCATATATATGTCTTCTACCAGCCCACAATTATCATATATAATAAGACTTAAATATATTTTACTAAGATTTCTATCATGTGTCCAATAGATTCCTTTAAGTGGAAGGATATAAAATTTGTTTTATAAATAGTTAAAGAGATGGCAGTTTCTTAAACTCTGTAAACCTAAAGCATTATCACTGATATTTTGTGAAAAAACAAATATATTTTAACATATTTACATTATTAAAACAAAAGTCTTTGGTATTGGACAATGGATTCTTTTAAGACAATATATATATATTAGATAAATGTTTACTTAAAAGGCAAAAGGGAAAGTTATAGCATGATTTTAGATAATACTGTCTGAATAAACGCTATAGAGTTTCCATTAAAATGCATTCATTTCACTTCATGTCTTCAAAAACATTATTGAGGACAAATTAGAACTCTTAATAATTGGCACAGAAACAGTGGGGATAATCTTAATTGACTGCAAATAATTCTCTTTGCAATAGAATCACTGTAGTCTAGGCAGCTCAGAAAAGGTCTGAGGAGTCAGTGAGAGCCTTTCTCCACCTGCTGTTCTGGAACTGAAGCAGCTTCATGCTCTCTCTCCAGCTCTTCTCAGTGGTACTGGCACTCATCTACACTTTATTGTTGCAGGTAATTTTTTAAAATGTCCATTATTTCTGAATCTAGTAATTATTAAGATCTGGTAATACCTCAGGCAAATTTTAATAAGAAATAACTATGTGACACACTTACCTCTCACCTCTCACAGTTTCCACAAGAGAAAGACGAAAGACTTCCCTGCTTGGTTCCTAGAATATTTTTTTCTACCAAATGATTTATTCTATCAATGTCATAACTGTCTGATGCACTAGTAGGTTCTTGGTTGACTGGCCATTTCAGAGCTGTGTTCAAAGGAAATGCAGACCTATGCAGCTTCGCATCCTCTTAGAATTCTTCTCAAAGAGTAGACCACAGGAAATTGAATGATCAAACTCAAGCACAATTAGTAGTTGTGGTGTGAAAACACTGAAATTTGAGAATCTCTTCTCCACACCTGACACCAAATAACACCATCACATACACTGACCACTGTTTCCAGAGGTTGGGATAGGGGTGAAATCTGGGCTCTAATCCATTGACCCCCAGTGTCTTAAGTCAGGTGAGATGCAGCATGTTTCATCAGTATGTCATAACCTACACAAAATCAGGTTGGTGTCTGTAGTCACCCTGCTCTTCTTCAACATCTGGATTGAAACTCTTCTCCTGTGAAAACAATTTCTTTGTGCATAAAGATCCCTCCTCAACAACACAGTGTCATAGAATAATATTACCTCAATAAGAAAACACAACACGAACAGATGTCAGAACTGGATGTTCCTAGGGAATCTCTCTCCACCAGGATGAGACACTTCAGAGCAGGTACATGCTGTGGACACGGCAGCAGCTTCTGCAGGTGAATCTTATATTGTGGAGCACTTGACTCGTAGATGCTGGTTTTTCAATATATCCCAAAGCTCTTAATTATGCCTCTAGGAATAACATTTGCTTACAATCAACTGAAAACTGCAATTCTGATATGGAAAACATGACATGATGACCTTTCTAATTTCATCTTCCTGGCATAGGAAAAAAAATCTCTGTCTCCTCTCTCTGGAGAAAGAGTTCTACCTGCTTTTTTCTTGAGGATACTCTTGACAATAGTCAACTCACAAATTGGCATTATTTAGGTTCACACAGATTTTCAAACTCGCTAGAGCTATGAACCTGAGAAAGATGTCACTAATTGGCTATTCAGAGCTTTACAATTATTTCAGTTTTTAAATAATATTGTTTTGTCTCCCATAAATATATTTAAGGTCCTGTGACTCTCAGAAGGTCAGAAAAATTCCCCTGGAACCTGCATGCTAACCTGGGAAGGAAAATTCCCTTAAACCATGGTGGTCCTTACCAAAGTCAGGCTGATAGCTATTTTAAATAGAACTGTTTCATATGTTATCACTAATAAAATACCTATTTTGATGTGATTAGTACATTTTAAGTGCTTTTTACTTTCAAATCGCCAGTCTTTATTTAGATATTAGTGACATACACAAAAGTTCATGTTTTTGAGATACACATGTGTTGATTTGATCCTGATGTAGTATGATATTATTGCAACAATGTAGTTGATACATGGATGACTGTGTAGTTATCATTGTTTGAGCGAGTGTGTGATGAGAACACTTGAAGTATCTCAAGTGTTATATCATTTTCAGACTATAATATATCAATATAAACTATCATCCCCATGCCTTTCATTAAATCCCCAAAACCTAGCCATCACCAACTTAAAAACTACCAACAGCTCATTCTCTCCATTCACTTTCCCTTGACATTCATTGTTCTGCTCTATTCCAATGAATTTAACTACAAATTTCCATGTTTTTCTGACAATACAGAGTCCTATATGAAATTTTATTTTATTTTTTTTCTTTTTCAAGAAGGTATCTGGAAGTTTTACTACTTTTATTTGTATGAATACAATGTTCAACTTTCAATTCTCTTCTAGAAATGTCTAATAGATCACACAGAGTAGAAACATTCTAATTTCAGATAGCAAAGAAATCTTCATTTTATTTCTTGATTACAAATGGCAATAAAGTAATAAGGATAATACTGCAGCATTATTCTTCTTCATTTGGAATATTTAACTTAATGTCCTCCATTTCAATCACATTTTTGCAAATGAAAGTAATCCCTTTATAATGATTGGAAAAAAACCCACACCATTATATTATTTAGTGATATCTAGTTTAAAGTTTTGTAAGGAGGTTGTGTTCTCATCTCAGCTATTGTTAACTATGGTGTAATTAATATAAAAGAGAAGTTACCTGTAAAATACAAATACATCATAAGACATATTTATTGGTATATATGCACACTGGGTATGGATTATTGGAATTGATATAGATGTTTAAGACATTTGTTTGGTACATATACACACTGAGTGCAGAATTGATGGATCCTATGTTAGTTTTATCTTTTTTAAAGAAATTTCCTTGTGTTTTTTGCCATAATGGCTGTCCCAAATTATACTTCCATCTACAATTTCAAGGGTTCTCCTCTCTCCACGCTTTGGGAAACATTTGTTTGTGCTGTTTTGATAGCATCTATTCTAGCAGGTGTAGGTGATGAATTTCATTTCCCTGGTGAGTACCGAGGATGAGCAGTATGTCACATAACTGTGCCTATTTGCATTGTATCTTGAAAACATCTTTTCTGGTCCTTTGCCCAGTTTTATATCAAGTTGTTTGCTTTTTGCCTCAAGTTCCCAATAAACTTTATATACTCCTAGTGTATATTTTATATTTTCTTCATTTATTTGGTTAGTTAGCCTTTTTTCAGTTCTGATCAAATATACAGGCTTTCCCCACTTGATTGATGTCCTTTCAGTCTGATGATTGTTTCCTTTGACTAACAAGCATTGAGTATGATACAGTACCATTACTGAACTTTTGCTTTTGCTCTTCTATACTTTTGGAACATAGTCAGGAGATTATGGAAAAATGCAACATCATGATGCGTTTCCCTTGATTCCTTCAAGAAAACAATTTCATTGTGTCTGTGATTACATTTAGAGCTTTGATTCATTTTAAGGAAGGGATTTCTAATCTGCCATCTGGTTGAAACCAATTGGCAATTCTCATTTTAAATTATGTGTTTGGGTAGACTTATTAAATGTCCACAATTTAACACTTTTCACCTACATATGTCTGCAATTAAACATTATAAAAATAGATTTCATTGAGGTAACTTTGGTTTATAACAATATTCTGTGGTTTCCCCGTTTCTCATTTCTGTCATTATCTCCCTCTGTCAGCTTCAATTCTACACTGAAGGGAAAAAATATTTATCATTCCCCTCATATTAATTTTATTTTGCATATACCCTGACCCCAGTTCCATACCTGTTGTGAGAAAGACAAGTGTTGGTTTCCTTAGAGTTCGAATATGTTCCACTCTGCATGTGTGTATGCACACATGAATATGCACCATCTTTTCTTAACCTATTTCTTTGCCAATGGGCATATACATTGTTTCCATAACATGACTAAATAAATAGTTCTGAATGAACAGAGTAGTGCACATATTCTTTTTAATTAATAACTTTATGTCTGTCATTACAAACTTAGAATTGGAATCGGTAAGCAGTTGGTCAGGTAACTTCCCAAAGATTACATACTGGTGATAACCAAAAAGTTGTCAACATTATCAATCATAAGGGAAATACAATTAAACTATCTTTCTATGCAACATTACACATTTGATATGGGCAATATTAAAAAAAAACAGAAACAAAAAAGGTTCGCAAGACTGTAGCGAATATGGAAACATTTACACAATTGGTGGGAATATAGATGGTCCAGTACCTATGGAAAACAGTATGTATGTTTTGCAACATATTGAAAATAAGCATACCATATTTAGCATTTCACTCCTAGGTGAAATTACTTTTATTTCCCTAGCTGTTGGTGTCCGTTCCTCAGTTGTATCCTTGAGGGCAAGGCCCTGAGGGTCATGTAATCTCCTGCCTGTTGGTTTACTTCCAAATATTCAAAGGTTGAAGTCTTTGATCCACGTTCAGTATTCTGTACAGTAGGAGAGAGTATTGTAGGTTCATTCTGTTGGGAAATGAAACTGTCCCCCAACACCACTGGGGAAGAAATTGTTCATTCTCCATTGTATATTCTTAGAGCATATAATGTATTTCCTTACCAGGAAATACATGTTTGAGCAAAATCAATGGAATGAAAATTTTCCCTCCTTCATAATTCCCTCAGCGTCTGCAGTGCTCTCTTGAAGGCAGCCTTGACTTGAGCGTTCCTCAGACTGTAGATCAGGGGGTTCAGCAATGGGTTGATGAGTGTGTAAAACAGGGGTAGGATTTTCTTCTGCTCATCTTGGTGGTCATTGTCTGGATAAAGTACTTCATCATGACAATGCCAAAGTAGAGCCCAACCACACAGAGTTGGTATGAATAGGGAAAGATGGCCTTTTTTTAATCATGCTTTGACTTGATCTTAAGGATGGCAAAGCCAACGCAAATATAGGAGACCATCATCAAAGAAAGGGGTCCCACTAAGTTAAATGTAGCAGAGAAAAGAATAAAAATATTGTTGAACCAGGTATCTCCATGGGACATTTGAAGAGATCAATGAATTCACAGAAGATGAAATTCACCTTCTGAGATCCATAGTAGGGCAGTCTCAGAAAGAGAAATAGATGTCCTAAGACCTGAGTTAAACCACATATCCAAGGGATGAGGGCTAGAATATTGCCCAATCTACAGCTCATGATGACAGTGTAATAGAGAGAATGACAGATGGCCATGTACCTCTCATAAGACTTTACCATCAATATAAAGCACTCTGTAGAATCAAAAGTCAAGCACAGAAACAACTCTGCAGTACAAGATACAAAGGAGATTGATTTTTATGTTGTACTATGTTTTCAGCATTTTGGGTAAGTTGCTGAAGACAAAGTCTATGTCAATGATGGCATGATGAGAAAGGAAGATGTACATGGGGGTGTGCAGTCTGACATCCACCCAGAAGATTACAAACATCATGCTGTTTGCCAACAGGTTGGAGACATATAACAGGAGGAAGACACAGAAGACAAGAACCTCCATGTCTGCACTGACCTGGAATCCCACCAGGATGAGTTCTGTGTTCCATTTCTGGTTGCTCCCCATTCCTTACTGATGATTACTTTAGGACTGAAATGTGATAGAAAGCTAGAACTGGAGGTCAGTAAAAGCTGGAGTTATTTTTCTTAAGTTGAACTCAAAGGTCCAACGTTTCTGTGATTTTTAATGATTCTTCCATTTTTATCGTGAACTTATTGGAGTCACATATAAGAATTAAGCATAACATTTTTACTCTATGCATTTCACCAAATTTATTTATTCATGTTTTCTTCATCATTTCTTCTCTGTAAGTTTGTGAGTGTTTTATATACACATATATGTAATTGACACATGTAATTGCTGAAATGATGCCTATTTGTCCTTTTTTATTTTTAAAGAAGAAAAGTCATCAATGTATTCTCAGTATAATTAATATTAATCAGTAAATATAACATAATTATGATCCACTAATATAAGCACATTAATTTGGATATAACATCATTATTTTCTGATGTGAGATAGTAAACCATCACTTCATACCATGGATCATGAAAAAGTTTTATTGACAGGTGTACATGATAATACTTGCTATCTCCCCTTTTGTTTCTACCATAATAGTATGTTAATTTGTGTAGCTGTTTTCAAGCTTAATATGTGTTAACTGACCATTGTGGTTGTTCCACAGATATCCATTTTAAAATAATTTACCCATTTTTCTACTTAAATATTTTGTTCTATGATAACCTTGTGCTTACACATTTCAGTATGGCCTCTATTAGCTCATGAAAAGATATATTGACTCCCCCCCACTCATGATCTGGGGATGCAGGAGACACCACTCTGCAGCAGCATGATGAGTTAAGTCTGCAGGTGGGAAGATGTCAAACTACCTGGTTGCATTTGACACCTACACTCTGGGACTCAGGAGCCTGTCACCTGGTGCCAGGTAGCAGGAAATTACATACTCAGCCACAGAGAACAGGCATAAAAGTGTCATCCATGACCAGATAAGAGCCTCCGATAGACATGCTAAATAGTACAAGTGGCATAGTGACCCAACACATAGATCAATTCTGAAAGTAAGTGACAAAATCCGAAAACAACAACAACAACAACAAAAAACCCTGCAAATTTCCAGGTTAGTACTTATGGAAAGAATATACCATCAAAAGAAAGCCACACCCAGATTCAACAATGAGAGGCAAAGAAACTGCTTTGCATGTCAGATAAAGAAGTTAGAATCATCAAAATGAAAACTCTCAAATACTTGGAAATTCAGAAGTAGGTAAAAAAACATTGTAATGAGACACATAATCAATGAACAGATGAATGATATCCAATCTTTCAAAAAGAAAAAAAAATGGGAAAATAAAAGCATAGTAGAGGACCTTAAAAATACTGAGAAAAGAAATGAATATAGATGAAATGGAAGAACAAATAAGTACTCTAACCATATCAGCAAAAAGGAACTTAAGGGAAAAAGATAGAGAAATACAAAGGAAAGACTGTGAAGAAGCAGTTTTTTAAGACACCATGAGGAAAGGAATGAGTCACAGGAGATCTTCAAGGACAGAGTCAGAGGAACCAAAGATCGATTTAAAGAAATAATTGAAGATAACTTTCCAAACCTGAAGAAGGAAATGAAAATAGGAGTACAGGAAGGTAGAAGGATACCAAACTGACAAAATGAAAGGCAAACGACAGCAAGACAAGTAACAGGAAGCTACTAAGAATCCAAATAGAAAATAATGAAACTGACCAGACAAAGGAAGGAGATAATCTTCAAAGGAAAACATACTAGGTTGGCAGATTTCTCTGAGGGAACACTTCAGGTGAAGAGAATATGGAACAAGATATTAAAAAATCTTGGCCGAAAATGTAAGCCAAGAATCCTTTAACTTACAAAGAACTCCTCTTTATGCGAAGGGCAAAAAATGACCTTCTCAGAGAAACACAATTTCAGATATTCACCAATACTAAACCCCTGATACAAGAAATTCGACAAGCAGCTCTGTCCAAACCATCAGAGAATAAGAGAACAGAACAAGGTATTAAATTGAACCGTAACATGATCATCAAAATATTAACTTTAATTTTCATGTACTGGTAATCACCCTTACTTTTTTGTGATGAGTTAGAGACTTGTTTACAATTTTATGGTAGGAGAGAGTTGAGGTAGAGAAAATAAACATTTATTAATGAAATGCTGCATTTCATTCTCCTTTACTATGAACTTAGATGTAAAATTATAGACATGAGATCTCATGTGGGAACGTGAGAAAACCGTACAGGGTAATTTATACAGAAGTTAAGGTCTATCAAGAGAATGTAGCAAAAAGTAAGTATAATACTGAAAATGAGTTAAAGTGTAGCAAATTATTTATTTAAATTTTATACATATATATTAAAAAGTTGTTTTTCCAGGGTTCTTCCACCATCATTTTAACTGTGAACCATCATCTTGATATTTTGTACTAATCCTTTTCCTGATTTCTTTCTCTCCCTCTCCCTCCCTTACCCTACTAGCTACTTGTAGTATTCTCACTCTCTTGATCTTTTTTTGTTTCACTACATCCCATTTATAAGTGAGACCATCACGTTTTTATCTTTTCCTTTCTGGCTAGTTTCCAATAGTATGATTCTTCCTAAGTCCATCCATATTAAAACAAATGCCTCTTATTTGTCTTTTTGATGACTGAATAATATTCTATTATCTATAATACCATAAATTTTTCATCCATTCATCAGTTTGGGGACATTTGGTTTGTTTCCATATCCCAGCTATTGTAAATAGTGCTGTTATAACCATGTGAGTACAGGTGTTCTGTTAAATTAGGGTAGATTCCTAGTAGTGTAATTGCTGGATCAAATGGAAGTTCCATGTTCAGTAGTTTGAGGTAGAGGGATTTATCTCAGGGTCACAGGATGGTTCAACATATGAATATCAGTCAACAAAACCTACCCCATCAACAGGGAGAAAATAAAAAAAATATATAATCATATCAATAAATGTAGAGAAAACATTAGATAAAATTCAGCACACATTCATGGTGAAAACCCTTGAAAAAATAGGAATAAAGGGAACATATCTCAACTTGATAAAAGTCATTTATTATAAACTAATGGCAAACATGATCCTTAATGGGGAAAAACTGAAATAATTTAAATTAAGATCTGGAACCAGGAATGGATGCCCATTCTCCCACTGCTTTTTACCATACTACTAGAAGTTCTAGCTAGGGTGATAAAGCAATAAAAAGACATAAAGTGAATACATATAGGGGAAAAAAGAAATGAAACTATCACTAAAGCAGATATCATGATACTTTATTTAGAAAACCCCCAAAAAAAAAATTCCACAGAAAAACTCATTGAAACAATACACCAATTCAATAAGGTAGCTGGATACAAAATAAACACAGAAATTAGTGTATATCTTATATGCAAAAACTCAGGCAGAAGAATAAATTAAAGCAAGTACTCCTCTTATCACTGTATCACTGAAAATTAAGCACCTAGGAATAAAACAAATGAAGAAGTAAAGAATCTATACAGTAAAAACTGAAAGAATTCCTTTAAAGAAAAAGAAGTCATAAAAAATTGGAAAGACACTCCCACTCATGGATTGGGAGAATTAATATCAAAATGGCTATTCTACTGAAAGCAATCTATAGATTCAATGCAATTCCAAAAAATAAAAAAATCCCATTGACATTTTGTAAAGAGATAGAACAAAAAATTACTGAAATTTAGTGGCATAATAAAAGACCTTAAATAACAAAAATACTCCTTACCAAAAATTTTGAAAAGGAGATATTACAATCCCAGACTTCAAATTATATTACAAAGCCGTAATTATTACTATTTTTTATTTGTTTGTTTGTTTGTGAATTACTGAAATTTAATAATAATAGACCTCAAATAACAAAAATTTTCCTGACCAAAAATGTGGAAAGGAGGTATTGCAATCCCAGACTTCTAATTATACTATAAAGCTGTGATTATTATTATTTTACTTTTTTAATTGTTTATTTATATATATGTTTATATATATTTGTTATATATGTTTTCATGTATCTGTACATATGTATGTATGTGTGTATGTATGTTTCACTTCTTTGTATTCCCTGGGGTTCAACCACCACCTCCCTATTCTTTCCCATTCTCCCTGCTCTGAAGTTGTGTTCTTTAGTTTGGAGTTAGCTTGTTTAAACTTTTCCTCCTGGCCTTTTGCTTATTTTTCCTATTACCATATATTAGTGAAAACATTTTGTTTCTGTCTTTTTCTTTCTGAAATGTTTCTGCTAGTATGATTTCTTCTAGGTACATCCATGTTATCTATCATAAATTTATCAAATTTGATTGATGAGTAATATTCCATGTGTATATATACCACATCTTTTTCATCCATTCATCTGTCCTAGAACACTGGGTTGTTTTCATGTCCTTGCAATTATAAATAGAGTTGCAGAAAATAGCCAGACACAGGTGTCCCTTTGTATAAGTATTGAGGTCCCCTTTGGGTAGATTCCCAGAAGAGCAATTGCTGGGTCAAATGATAATTACATTTTCATTAATTTAGGGGTCCTGCATACTACTTTTTATAGTGGCTAGACCTGTTTACATTCCTGCTACCAATATAAGAATGTTCTTTTTTCTCCATATCCACTCAGCATTTGTTGTTACCCGATTTTTTTTTTAATTGAGACTAAGTCTCACTAATTTTGCCTGTAGAAACACAGGCTCACGTTGCCTGGGGTGCCACAGACTCAAGCAATCCAAGCCTCAGCTTCCCAGGTAGCTGGGATTACAGGCACGCACCACCAACACCCAGCTATATTTTTTTGAACTAGGTTTCACTACATGCCCCCAGTGGGACTCGAACTGCTATCTTAGGCTTTGGTGGTGACTTCCTAGGCTGTCGCTTATAGGTATGCGTCCCAATGCCTGGCTGTTACCCGATTTTTTGATGTGGACCTTACTGGTGTAAGGTGGTATCTCATTGTGGTTTTATTTGCATTTCCCTGATTACCAATGGCATTGAGCATTTTTTCATGTGCCTTTCACTACTTGTATTTCCTCTTTGAAGAAGTGTCCTTTTAGTTCTCCCCATTTTTTGACTGGGTTTCTTGTTTTGTTTTTTGCTAATTTGTGTGAGTTCCTTGTGGATCTTTGTTATTAAACTCTTGTCACTTTTGTGGAGGGCAAATTTTCCCTGCCATTTTATTGGGCTTTTTTTTTTTTTTTTTTTTTTTTTTTTTTTTTTTTTTTTTTTTTTTTTTTTTTTTTTTTTTTTTTTTTTTTTTTTTTTTTTTTTGGTTTTGTCTCATTTGCTGTACAGAAGATTTTTAGTCTGCTGTAGTCCTAACTTTTTATGTTTTCCTTCATTTTTGCCAGCTATAGATGTGTCCAGAAAGGAATTTCTGAATTATAATTCATGGAGGTTTTGCCCAAATTTTCCTCTATGCATTATATGTTTTCAGGTCTTACATTCAAGTCTTTTCTCCATTTTGAGTTGGTTTTAGTAGAAGGTGTGAGGGTGTTGTCCTAATCCATTTTTGGGCATGTTATGATCCAGTTTTCCCAACACCATATATTGAAGAGGCTATCCTTGTTCTACCATAAGTTTTTCACTCCTTTGTCAAAAATTACTGACTATATATGTGTGGTTTAATTTCAGGGCATTCAATTTTATTCCATTGATCTGATCATCTGTTTTTTGTACTAGTACCAACTTGTTTTAATTACCATTGCTTTGTAGTATAATTTGAAGTCTGATATACTAATACCTCCATATTCTCTCTCTCTTTTTTTTTTTTTGGTGAGGAGTCTTTTCTATATTGGAGGTCTTTTGTTATTCTATATGAATTGCAGTAGTTTTTGTTCTATCTCTTTAAAAAAATGTGACTGGAATTTTTATAGGTATTGTGTTGAATCTGTAGGTTGCTTTTGGTAGGACGGCCATTTTGATGATGGTAATTCTTCCCATGTGCAGGGGCTCTCTTTCCATTTCCTTATGTCTTCTGCTATCTCTTTTTAGCAGTGTTTTGAAGTTTTTTTTGTATACTTCCTTCACAGGTTTTGTTAGACTTATTCCCACATTTTTAATTTATTTATTTATTTTGGTGCGATGGTAAATAGGATGGTTATTTTAATTTCTTGTTCTTTTGCTTGGCTTTTTGCATATAGGAAAGCTACTGTCTTCTGCGTGTTGAGTTTGTAACTGCAAAACTGTAATTATTAACATAGCATGGTACCGGTACAAAAACAGACAATAAGACCAGTGGATCAAAATTAAATGCCCCAAAACAAAACCAAATATCCACGGTCAGATAAGTTTTGATAAAGGAACAAATGTCATATATTGGAAAAATGACAGCCTCTTCAATAAATGGTGTGGGGAAAACTGAACCACGACATGCAAAAAGCAGAATCAAGACAATTTCCTCACACCATATACAAAAACCAACTCTAAATTAACTCAAAATGAATAAACTCAAATTAACTCAAAAGTAATAAAAAAACTTGAATGTAAGGTATGAAACTATAAAATACATAGATAATATGGGCACAACATTCCAAAGTCTACACTTCAGAATCCTATTTAAGGACATATCTGCAGCTAGCAAAGAAATGAAGGAAAACAAACACCTTAGACTATGTCAAATTAAAAAGTGTCCTTATAAAAAAGAGATAATAACCAAAACAAAAAGAAACTCAAGAGAATTAGAAAAACTTTTGTGCTCCATACAAGTGATAAGGGTCTAGTAACAAAGATTCACAAGGAACTCACACACTTAACAAAAAGCAAGCAAAAGCCCAATCAATAAATGGGGAGATTAACTAAAAGGACACTTCTCCAAGGAGGAAATGCAGATGGTCCACAGGCACACGAAAAAATGCTCAACATCACTAGCAATTAGGGAAATGCAAAACAAGATCTCACTGAGATACCATCTTACACCAGTAAAAATGGCCCATATTAAAAAACAAAACAAAACAAAACAAAAAAACGGGCAACACGTGTTGATGGGGATATGGAGAAAAAGGAACTCTCCTATATGTTGGTGGGAATGCAAACTATTCCAACCACTATGTAAGGCTGTGTGGGAAACCTTTTTACTACAGAAAGTGGAACTCCCATTCAATCCAGAAATTCCAATTCTAGAACTCTTCCTATAGATTACAAAAATTCTAATCCCAAAAGACACCTATACCTGGATGTTTATTGCAGTGCTATTTACTATAGTCAGAATATGGAAACAATGCAAATGACTCAAAATAGAAAAATGGCACAGAACACTGTGATATTGTACATGATGGAGTACTATCATCTTCAAAAAAAGACAAATTTATGTCATTTCTGGCAAAGTGAATGGGGCTAGAAGGTATCATGCTAGCAGAAATAAGCCAGAAAGTAAAAGAGAAATACTTGATGGTCTCACTTATATGAAGGACAAAGGGAAAACAAACAATGAGACAAGAAAAATTTAAAACTAATTTTTAGTAAACCTGGGGCATAGAACATGACACGCAGGGGATTGGGAGTGGGAGGGGCACAAAATCTGAAGAAGATGGTTCATTGATGATAAGGTGAACCTGGGATAGATAACAATGTAAAATGATAAAAAGGAAAGAATTAAAAAGCATGCTAATGGCACAAAAATAGGCACACAATAATGGAATTGAACAAAAAATTTAGGAATAAAATTACACATATAGGGTCAACTGATCTATGCCACAGGAGTATAAAACTGGAACAAGAAAATCTTCAGTGATGGGAAAATTGAACAAAAATGTGAAATACTGAAACCACTACTATCTCACACTGAAACCACTACTATCTCACACTAGATACAAATGTCAATTTAAAAATGAATGAAAGACCCCAACATTAAACCTGATACCTTAAAATATATGGAACGAAACTGGCAAAGCACTCTAGGATAGCCATCACAGAGACTTCTTTATTGACTCATCACCAGAAACAATGAAGTGAAGGGAAAGATCAAATTTAGGGACTACATTAAACAAAAAGTTTAGGTACAGCAGAAGAAACAATAATCGAAACAAAGAGAATACCAACCAAATGAGAGGGGCTCACCATACTGATAAGGGTCTTCTATTATACAACTGGTGGGAATGTAAACTTGTCCAACTGCTGTGGAAAATTGTGTGAAGAACTAATGAAACTAATGAAAATGGAACTACCATTTGACCTAGCAATTGCTCTTCTGGGAATCTACCCCAAAGAAATCAAATGTTTACACAAAGGAACACCTGTAGTGGGATGTTTTTGCAGCACTACTTATAATTGCAAGGACATAGCAACAACCCACATGCCCTAAATAGAAAAATGAGTGAAAAAGATGTGGTACATATACAAAATAAAATTTTACTCATCAATTAAAAATGACAGATTTGATGAATTTGAGATAACATGGATGGACCTGGAAAGAATTAAATTATCAGAAACAAGTCAGAAAGAAAAAGACAGAAACCAAAAGCTTTCACCAATAGATGGGGTATGGGAAAACAAACAAAAGATCAGGAGGAACAATCAAAACAAGCTAACAACCAAACTAAAGTATACAACTGGGGGGGGAGGGGCGAGGAGATGTTGGGAGTGTCAGGGAGGGGTGGTGGTGGTGGTATAGAACACTGGAGGATATAAAGATGTGAAATATAGATATATAAATACATAAAATTATTCATTAAATATTGACAGTAAATTTATTTTTGAATTTCATTCAATTACATTTTCCACTAATACACTATAGCTTTTAGTGTGTATTTTCTTATTCACCCATTCATAAGGAGTCAAACATTTTGGATTTACTGTTACAGTAAGGTATACAAATAAATTACTATTCAGTATTTCTAACTAATCTGTGGGCACCTTGAGCTGTATTCTTTTTTTAAAATCTTCTGCAATGGAATGACAATGTCATAATGATATAAATGAATTGAATATAAAGAATAAAATAAAAGAATACAAATCATATAATCCAGCAATTGTACTCCCAGGTGAAATTATATTTACTGTCCTAGTTGATGGTGTTCTCTCCCCAAATACATACATGAAACCAATGCATGAATGTAGCACAATGTTTTGCTTGTTTATTTACTTCAAGCTAATCTATGGTGTCAGATCTGACATCAAAATATTTCATCTATTTTCAGTGTTTTATACTATAGGAGAGAGCAGTCTAGGTTCATGCTGTTGGGAAATGAAACTGTCCAATTTCCCCAAAGCTATTTGTGGAAGACACTTCTTTCTCTGCAGTATTTTCTTTGATTTGAACTTCAGTTTATCAGCAAACACATGTTTGGATAGTAACAACTGAATAAAATCCTCCCTTCTTCATAGTGCCTTCAGCATCTGTAGTGCTCTGTTGAAGGCAGCCTTGACTTGAGCATTCCTCAGACTGTAGATGAGGGGGTTCAGCAATGGGTTGAAGAGGACATAAAACAGGAAAATTATTTTCTTCTGCTCATCTTGGTGGCCAGTGTCTGGGATCATGTATACCATTATGGCAATGCCAAAGTAGAGCCCAACCACACAGAGGTGGGAGGAACAGGTGGAGAAGGCCTTTATGCGACCCTCCTTTGACTTGATCTTCAGGATGGCAAAGCCAATACGAATATAGGAGACCATCATTAAGGAAAGGGGCCCCACAAGGATGAATGTCCCAGAGCAAAGTACATATATTTTGTTGATCAAGATATTGCCACAGGAGCCTTTGAGTAGAGCCATGAGTTCACAGAAAATAAAATTTACCTCCTGTGATTCACAGTAGGGCAATTTCAAAAATAGAAGTAGATCTCCTAAGGCAATAGAAAAACCAAATATCCAGGAAATGATGGCTAAAACTGTGCATAGTCTCCAGCTCATGATGACTGTGTAGTGGAGAGGATGACAGATGGCCACATATCTGTCATAGGACATCATCATCAATATCAAGATCTCTGAACAAGCAAAACCCAAGTACAAAAACAACTCTGCTGCACAAGTGACATAAGAGATTGATTTTTTGTGTTTCACTAGGTTTTCCAGCATTTTGGGCAAGTTGCTAGAGGAATAGGCTATGTCAATGACAGCCAAATGGGAAAGGAAGAAGTACATGGGGGTGTGCAGTCTGACATCCAGCCAGATGAGTCCCAAGATCATGCCGTTTGCCAGCAGGTTGGAGACATACAGCAGCAGAAAGACACAGAAGACAAGTACCTCCATGTCTGCACTGAGCTGAAATCCCACCAGAATAAGTTCTGGAGCCCAAGTCTGGTTGCCCCCCATTCCTTAGTGAATATTCCGACAGGGGGTGGAAATCTAATAGTAAGGTCAGATCTGGAGGTCAAAGAAAGCTGGAGTTATTTTACTGAAGTTGAATTCAGAGGAAGCAAACATGCTTTTATCTGCTTGAGTTGGTATTTTCCTCAATGTTTCTGTGTGTTTTGGTGTTTATTCCATTCAATTGTGAGGTTATTGGACTCTCATATAAGAATTAAGTATAAACAATTGTACTCTATGCATTTCACCAAATTATTTATTCATGTTTTGTCATCCATTCCCTATAAGTATAGAGTATTTATAGATACGTAACTCATAATTAATCGAAACATGTTAGTATTGAAATTATGCCTATTTGTCCTTTTTTTTTTAAAGTACAATTGTCATTAATCTATTCTCAGTATAGTTGACATTTTCAGTAAATGTAATATAGCCATGATCCTCTAATTTAAATATATTTATTTGGTCCTAAATGTAATCTAATATAGAATCATTGTTTTCTAATGAGATAGTTACCCATCATCTCATAACATGGATCATAAAAGTTTTTATTGGCAGGAGTATATGATAATACTTGTTAACTAACATTTTCATTTTTCCAATGATAACCCATGTGTTTGAACATGGCATAAATTTTTGAGCCAATAAATGTGACTTTATTCTCTTCATTAACAATACAAATTCGTGTTAATTTGTCCAACTGTTTTCAAGATTAATATGTGTTAACTGGCCATTGGGTTTGCTCCACAGGTATCCATTACAAAATAATTTATACACCCAACCAAAAAATTGTCAAAGATGAATTTTCTAATTAATACCAGGAATAAGCCACTTATAAATCCCTGCCCCGTCCCTGAAAGATGATTATACCTGGAAAGTCTCTCATCTTTTGTTAATAACCTTGACCCACATTCTCTTCATCAGTAAATACCCTGAAATCATGTTTTTGTAATATTTTGGTTGCTCTACAATTCATGACTCCCTTAATAAGAAGTAGATAGATAGATAGATAGATAGATAGATAGATAGATAGATAGATAGATAGATAGATAGATAGATAGATAGATAGATAGATAGATAGATAGATTGGCAAAAAGCTAAAAGGACACTTCTCAAAATGAGAAATAAAAAATGGTCCATAGGCATAACAAAAATTGCTGTGCATCACTAATAATCAGGGAAATGCAAATCGAAGCCACAGTGAGATACCATCTCACTCCAGTAAAAATGGCCCATATTAAAATAAATGGGCATCAACTAATGCCGGCATGAATGTGGAGATAAAGGAACATGTTTATACTGGTGGTGGGATGCAAACTGGTCCAGCTATGGAAAGCTGTGTGGAGGACCCTCAAACCACTGATAATGAACTAACGTTTAATCCTGCAGCCCTACTTCTGGTAATTACTCCAAAGGACACAAAAACACTAATTCAAATGGGCACCTGTACTTGGATGTTTATTGCAGCACTATTTCTAATAGCCAAGATATGAAAATAACCCAACCAACTGTCCAAAAGCAGATGATTGAGTCAGAGTGTTGTGGTCTATGTATACCATTGATTATTCATCAGTTGAAAAACAAACTATGTCATTTATAGCAAAATAGATGGAGCTAAGTAGAAGGAATCATGTTAGTGGAGATAAGCCAGAAAGAAAAAGAGAAATACTGAATGGTCTCATTTATATGAGGAATATAGGGAAAAGAAACAAAAAAATGGTCAAGAGAAAATTTAAACTATCAACAGAAATGAAACATAGAGCAAGAGAGGGGATACATATATATATATATATATAT
>PVHY01012015.1:0-45944 GCA_004024945.1 Uropsilus gracilis
TCTCTCTCTCTCTCTCTCTCTCTCTCTCTCTCTCCCTCTCTCCTTTGGACTAGATCTCATGTTTTCTTAAAGATAGCTTTTTTCAAATTTTCACTTGTAGCTTTTAAGTTCCAGATTAGTTCCCTAATTGTTGAGCAGTGAGATTTTGATTTTGATTTTACAGTAGGAATGAAATGTCTGGGTGACTGAAATGTATTTAATTTTTGTGGCATCTTTTTTCTATTAAAATCATCTCTTTGAAGTTATTTTTACTTCCAGGTCACATTCTTGCTAAGAAGAACCTTTATTGCAGCATTCTACAGTTAAGAGTTCTGCTTAGATACAATGCTAGGTTAACATTTAGGTGACTGATTTACCATTCTTTGGATGGAGACATTGTGAGTGCCTGGTAACCTCTGCATGGGTGACACATGTTAAGTCTTCCATTTGTTCAAAAGCAACATCTCAGTGGCACTGTAAAACAGTGACAGTCTTTGTTTTGTTTTGTGCTTTGGACAAGGGGGAACTCTTTTAATAATGCATATATCCCTAGCAAAGTCCTTTTATGACATTGCTTGACAAATGAGTAACAATGGATTCGGTTGCTACTGATTTTAGTCAATATAGAATCTTTAGCTTTGTTTGAGTAATACAGGGTTTGATATTTTCTCAAGCCTTTTTTTCCCGACACTGCACATAGGTGGTGATTTAAAAATTTTTTTAAAAATTATTTATATATATATATTTTTTTTTCCACATCTTTGTATTCCCCAGGATTTACCCACCCCTCCCTGACCACTCCCACTCAGTTGGTCATTTTTTTTTTTTTTTTTTTTTTTTGAGACTAGGTCTCGCTATATTTGCCCATGGAACCACAGGCTCACGTTGCCTGTCACGGACTCAAGCAGTCCCAACCTCAGCTTCCCAGGTAGCTGGGGTTACAGGCGCATGCCACCACACCCAGCTATTGTTTTGGGATTGGGTCTCCCTGTGCTGCCCCAGGTGGAACTTGAACCGTGATCTACAAACCCCACTGTGACTCCATAGGCTGTTGCTTACAGGCATGAGCCACCGTGCCAGCTCAGGTGGTCATTTTGAATGTAGAGATTATTCCAAAGATCTGTCCCAACTTGACTAGTTTTACTTCCACCTCTAAGAGCCTAATATGTAACTATATCATAGGTTTATTATGAGGCTTGAGTATGATGTTTCTTAAGTTATAAGATAAATTTTCAAAGTAGTTAGGCTACTAAAATTCTGATAGAGAAATATACTGACAGTTAGGTTCAAGGCAATATTTCCGTTCCTATAAGTGAAGAAAACAACAGATTATCATATAATGGCTTTAAATTAGCAAAATTTTGCTGGGAAGAAAAAGGATGAAAAGAATAAGGAGATACAACACCTATTCTGAAAGGAAACACTTATGTATGTATGTATGTATGTATTTATTTATTTATATTTTTATTTTTGGAGACTAGGTCTTGCTATGTTGCCCGGGGTACCTCAGACTCAAGTTGCCCAGGGTGCCCTGGACTGAAGCAATCCCAGCCTCAGCCTCCCAGGTAGCTGGGATTACAGGTGCCCACCACGGTGCCCGGCTGCTTTTTTGAGACCAGGTCTCACTGTGTTACCCGGGGTAGTCTCGAACACATGAACTCAAATGATCCTAAGCTTCTTGCCTTCCAGTGCTTGGACAACAGACGTGTGCCACCGGGCCCGGCTTAGGAAACATATTTAAAGTCATCAATTTCAAAACATTATTTGAACATTTTGAAGGGAAAAATTATGTCTAATTAGCACTGGGAAGTACCAGATCAAACAATATTTAACAGGTTTTTTTATTGTGGGGCTCTTCAGAGTCTTTACTGTGTTAGTGTGATAGTGAATTGCCAACAAAAAGAACATAATCCTTCCTCAAGTTTGATTAGGAAATCTTTTTCTTTGGAGAACCTCTAGTTCTAGTGTTTTGTAGAACATATTTTAGAAGATCTAATATCCTTTGTTTTATGATTTTCTTCGTCCGTAGATAATTAGAATCTCTGAATTAGAACATCAGAGAGGGGACTCTAAAGAGCTGACTTCTGGTGGGCTTTGAAGAATGAGACACTACTACAAAAGTAGAAAACTATGGACACTAGAACCAGTCAATTTGGAACAAGCAGTCCTGTTTGTCTAAATACTCCTGCCACTGTCCTGTCACTGTCTGAGGACGTGGGATTAGCTGGTACTCATACAAGTTGAACTTTTGCGTGAATATCAGTCATCATATAGTCTTTTTCTTGACTCTTCCAACTTTGGAAGTGTCTAGCATTCCTTGACTTTTGGTAGCTCAACTTAGATTATTTACTGCCACTGCTTCTGTATGTGTCTGTGCTGCCTTCTTAAGGTCCACTCTAAATCTAGGATGATTTCACCTTGACACCCTTAGATGATTATATCTGCAAAGACTTATTTCCTAATAAAGGTTACATTCTGACCTCCATGTTGTAAGTGAATTTGGGGGATGACATGATTTAGCTTACACTTTTTATTTATTATATGTGCTTTTACTTTTACAAAGCTACTTGTTTCTCCCTTTTGATACTTTAACTTTTGAATAACTTTCAAAATGATTTGAAAGAATGAATAAAATGTCTTCTGTTGAAATTGATAGGAGGTAGTTTTCAGTAGACTAGATCAATTTTCTGATGTAGGAGAAATACCATAGTAGCAGTGTGTGTCATTTAGTAGGAGCAACTATTTCTTAAATGACAGAATGAATTTGCCGGGCCCGGTGGCTCATGCCTGTAAGCTGAAGCGGCAGGGGCTTAGGGATCGTGATTCGAGTCCCGCCTGGGGCCCGTAGCGAGACCTAGTTCCAAAGAAAATAGCTGGGCGAGGTGGCACCTGTTATCCTGGCTACCTGGGAAGCTGAGGCTGGGGATTGCTTGAGTCTGTTGTACCCCGGGCAACGTGAACCTGTGGTTCCACAGGCAAAAATAGAGACCTAGTCTCAAAAAAAAAAAAAAAAAAAAAGAAAAAGAATGAGAAAAAGTACAAGGTGTTGAGGCAGACCTAGGTTCAAATTTTAGCTTTTTTCACTAGTTCCGACTTGGGCAATTATTTCATTTTTTCACAGTTTCTTGTAAAATGTTCGCTACTGATAATCTTCTAGGGTTGGTGAGAGTTACAGGCAGTAAAAAGTGGGTGTGTGGTTAAAAAAAACAGAAACTTTTTCACAAAGCAAAATAAACTTATTATTATTTTTTTTAGCAGCTAGGTCTCTCTGTGTTGCCAGGGGTACCAATGGACACAAGTGATTCCTAGCCTCAGTCTCCCAGTTCTGGGATTATAGGCATGCACCACCATGCCTGACCCAGTTTCTTATTTAATGAAAAGATGTATGTGTAGAGTTTTGAATAAGCCTTAATTTTTTTTTTTTTTTTTTAAGACTAGGTCTTGCTAGTTTTGCCCATGGAACTGCAGGCTCATGTTGCCCAGGGTACTATGGACTCAAGCGACCCCCAGCCTTAGCTTCCCAGGTAGCTGGGATTACAGGCATGCACCTCCATGCCCAGCTATTTTTTTGAAACTAGGTCTTGCTACGTTGCCCCGAGCTGGACTCAAACCGCTATCGCTATCCCTGGCCCCAGCCGTGGTTTCCTAGGCTGCCGCTTACAGTTTGATTTGTTATGTGTTAAGAGTTCAGGTTCAAATGTATTTTATTATATCATTCCAAAGCTGGTGGTATTAACATTGCAGCTATTGTGCTCGCTTCGGCAGCACATATACTAAAATTGGAACGATACAGAGAAGATTAACATTGCAGCTATTTTCCACTTTTCTTTCATCAGTGTAACCAACAGGGTAAGATTCCCACTAAGCTGGGCTTGGAGACTTGGGGGTGTAACTGGGACAGATGAGATCAGTAGTTAGGTATTTGTAAACAAGATTATCAGAAGGAAGGTACTTTTTGAATTGAGATTTAACTTCTGTTGGATGTTAAATCCTACATTTGATTGGTACTGGAGACTGCAGAAAGCCTCATCTGAAGTTATAATGTACTTGATTTACAAAATTCATTTCAGCTATGATAGCTTATTTTCTTTTCTTCACTAATTTAAAATGAGGTCTTGTGGAGTGTGGCATGTTCCTGTAGTCCAAATGCTGGGAGATGAGGCCTGGGATTGCTTGAGTTCGCAGGTTCGAGACTATCCCAGGCAACAAAAAAGCAGCGGGGCATGATAGCGGGTGCCTGTAATCCCAGCTACCTGGTAGGCTGAGGCTGGAAATCACCTGAGTGTGCAGGGATTTGGGATTACCCGGGGCAACATAGTGAGATCTAGTTTCAAAAAAAAAAGGTCTTAATGGATGTCTGGTCTGTGTATCTGCATATACTGTTACACTGCCATCTTCTGGACACTCCTATAATTTCTTACTCATGGATGGTTTTGAGATTAGTTGAGCTATATAAATGGTGGATAAAGATTTTGATGTAAGGGCTATAATGAAGGTTGAAAAATCCAGACAAAATGTAAGGTGAGTTTAGGTGGGTAAATAATAGTCTTTAAAAGGTTTATGGGCCGGGCATGGTGGCACATGCCTTTAATCTCAGCCTACAAAGCGAGGCCGAGAGTAGGAAGTGCTTGCATCCACAGGCTCGAGACCCACCCAGGGCAATATAGTGAGACCTAGTCTCAAAAAAAAAAAAAAAAAAAAGCTGGGCATGGTGGTGCGCGCCTGTAATCCCAACTACCTGGGAAGCTGAGGCTGGGGATTGCTTGAGTCTGGTACCCCAAGCAACGTGAGCCTGCAGTTCCCAGGGCAAAATAGTGAGATCTAGTCTCAAAAATGAATGAATGAATGAATGAATGAATGAATGAATGAATGAATGAATGAATGAATAAATTTAAAGAAAAGTTTGGACTCTGACATTTTTTGGAGGGTCTTAGTTAACAGACTTTTCTCTCCAACTGTGAAATATCTATGTAGCCTAATCTTATTAATTAATTAATATTCATTAAATTTCAACCTCAGTAAATGGTTATTGGGATCCCCCCATGCCCCCTCCATTCATTCAGACCCCTCTCTCTTTGTTGTTTGTTTATCTGTGTTAAATTCATTAGTCTCTTTCTTTCCTGTGGCAGTGTCCTTTTGCTAGGTTGAGGGGCTGTGTTCTTGGGCCAAGACAAACTGTGCTGGTTAGGTTTTCAGCATTAACCTTGCACTGAGCAGCCAATCTATATTTATCTGTGGTCTGTCCATGTTTTCTTGTTGCTGGCTGTCACCTCTAGTCCCTTCTCTGTGTTTTGCTGCCTCACTTTATAATTCTGGCTTCCCGTGTAGGGGGCCTCACCCCCAGCCAGTGTCTGTGAAGAAGTTTCTCTGTGGGTACAGGTGTCTGTGAATGGCTATTGTAGATCATCTCCACTTCCTTAGCTTGCACCTTTGGTGTGGGGCCGATGCTCACCTATGTGGCCTTCGTCTCCTGTGGAGTGGGGTGGGGAGCCTTGCTCTTAGATGACTTTTCAGAAATGAGATTTTGGCTCCTACAGACCTGGTGAGTGGGTAGGTGTGGATTCATGACATCTGGTGTCCTTAGTTGTTTATCTGGTTCTGCATGCACTGGTTCTCTGATACTCCATCTCTTCTCTCCTGCTCAGATGTGTGAACTGTACGTTTACCTGGTCCCTTACCCATTCTATGATGGTGTTTGTATTATTTATGCTCTTCTTCCTCCTAAAGATTAGCTGGAGTGAGAGTGAAATGGAAGGGGCTCCCTACACCCCACCCCCTGCCTGGGTGCCCGTTCTACTGTGCATAGGGGTGGGGCCCAGATGGCCGAGCAGGCACAGTCCTAAGCCTCCTTGGGTTAGGGGTTTGGCTGAACCCTGCCTTGGCCCATCTGGCTGGCAGATGGCTGCCTGGTGCAACCAGCCGCTGGTAGGTGGGGCTAAGACCCTACCCAGGGTATCTCAGTGCCTTTGCTCCCCACTGGAAGAGGGGCTCCGATGGCCCAGGTTCCCAGGCATGCAAGTGGCCACATGGCCAGTGGCCTTAAATTTATTATTAGTAATGAAAATGTTGCAATGCTTAAAAATTGAAAATAATGAGTAGCCCATACCCTGTTCCACTCCACAAAACTGCAGGGTGTGTGATGGGGCAGAAGAGCCCTTCATTCATTGCCTTGGCTAGTATGATGGGGAAAAATATGTTTGGTTGTTTCAAGTCATTGGTCCCGGTGATCTGGATGATTCTTTTCTAAATGTTTCACATAATTTTCTGAAATTATGTCAAATTTATTGTTAAATTGCTGAGACCTTTTTCTTTTAGAAAATTATCTTGTTGCTCCTTTGCTTGAGAAACCTGCACTGGTTCTCATTCCTTGGGAGTTTTTAAAGGGTGCTGAGATCAGTTCCACTCAATCCCAGATCAAGCAGAGATTGGAATAAGAAAAAAATTGTGGTTTAAACAATATTTTAAACACAAGAAGTTGAAATTACCAACATTTAAGATTTCAAGTAGGAAGCAGTAAAAAATACTTTTATAAGTATGTGAGGGCTGCTCTCACAAAATACTGCAGGTTGCAGAAGCTTATTTTTTCACATTCTAGAGGGTAGACATGTGAGATCAAGTGTCAGGAAGGTTTGGTTACCTCTGAGGCATCTCAGCTTACAGAGTGGACTGTCCCTGTGTCCTCACATTTCCTGTGTGGTGTGTACCCCCTGGTGTTTCTGTGTGTTCAGGTTTCCTCCTACAGGAATACCAGTTGTTAGGGTTCACCCACACTGTTTTAATCACCTTTTTAAGCCAGCCCTGTCTTCATCCTGAGGTCCTAGGAGTTTGGACTGTAGCATTTAAGTTTTGGGGGAGACACATCCCATCATCAGTGTAAGAAGGGGTTCTTGTTATTATTAAACTTGACTTCCAGCTGGTAGTTATTAAGATTGACTGGGAAGGCACTTTGATACTGGTCTTAAAAACTATTCTCTTATTAGAAGATAACCCTTTTCTCCTAAAAAGTCAAAACCCTAAGTCACTTATGTAAGAATTAAAACAAATTCCTTTGGTGAAATCATATACAGGTACTTCAGAAATTTGTAGTGTATAAAACAATTTTCTGATCTCTTTCAACTCTTATTGGTATTTTTGTACTAGCTGTGCTTTTTTCCCCTTCACCTCAACATTTCAAATTTATGTGTGCAAGCATCATCTATCCCCAGACCCCGCCATGACTCCATAAGCTGTCACTTACAAGCATGTGCCACCGTGCCCGGCTCTCCTAACATATTTATATCATTCTTTTCAAAAGTCTAGATTTCATGTTTTCATAATTGTGACTGTAAAAATGATTTTCTGAGCCAATTCTATGACTGTATCTTCTTATGTGACTAAATTTTTCTGGTGTTATTTAATTTGTCTAGCTTTCTTTGAACCTAAAGTTAACTTCCCCATATCCTCAAGTGCCTTTTGTTAATGCAGTCTTCCATACTTTTTTTTTTAAGGCTAGGTCTCACTATTTTTGCCTGTGGAACCACAGGCTCATGTTGCCCATGGTACCATGGACTCAAGCCAATCCCCAGCCTCAGCTTCCCAGGTAGCTAGGATTACAGGCACGCGCCACCACGCTCAGCTATTTTTTGGAACTAGGTCTTGCTGTGTTGCCCCAGGTGAGACTCGAACTGTGGATCCCCAAACCCCACTGTGACTCCACAAGCTGTCTCTTACAAGCACGCGCCATCATGCCCCACTCTTCCATACTTTTAAATCTGTAATATTTTTTCTTTTCACCCTTCTTAGAAATAACCACCTTGGATCCTCCATTGCATATCTGTCTGGTCTTCTAGACCATATATATATATATATATATATATATATATATATATATATATATATATATATATATATCTGTTACTTAGAACTTTGCTTCTTTACCATACTGAGGATTCTTTTAGTTTTTCTCCTATATCGGACCCATTCTTTACTAGATGTCATCTTTCTTGGTTTCCTTTCTGATTTTGATGTAGTGTATATTCTCTGGTAGGTTTTTGAGAGTTAATGAATGCTAAGTTTTGGGCAACAGCCTCTGTAAAAGTGTTTTAAAATGTTTCTACTAACACTATTCAGAACAAAAAGATAGGCCAGGCATGGTGGTGCATGCCTGTAGTTGGTAGCCTAGGAAGCCACAGCCAGAGCCAGGGATCACGGTTGGAGTCCCGCTGTGGGCATGAAGCGAGACCTAGTCCCAAAAAAATAGCTGGGTGTGGTGGCGCATGCCTGTAATCCCAGCTACCTGGGAAGCTGAGGCTGGGGATTGCTTGAGTCTGTGGTATCCCGGGCAACGTGAGCTTGCAGTCTCACAGGCAAAAATAGCAAGACCTAGTCTCAAAAACAAACAAAAAAAAATGAAAAGATAATTAAATTTAATTTAAAATTTAAAGTTCAATTTAAAGATACTTAATTTTTTTCTTATTTTTAAAATGTAAAGCAGTCAGTCTCATGAAACAAAATCTAAAAGGTTCAAGGATTTATGGATAGGGGAAGTTTGGATGATGGAACTGTTATATATTTGATTGTAGTGCTGGTTATACTAGGTTTTACATGTGTAAAATCCATAGAACTTTACACTAAAGGAAAATGTTCAATTTGTATTTATGGTATCCCGTAAAATGAAAAATAAAGAGAATTTTAAAGGAGAAAAAGTTATACAGCAAAAAGGAAATACTTTTTCTTTCTGCTTCTATTATGTTTTCAGGAAGAAACCACTGTCACCATTTTCTAATGTATTCTCTCACCTACTCTCAAAGATAGGAACATTCACATATAAATCATAAAAAAATAGAAGGAACTTGAATTTACTGAAGTAATTTCCTACAATGCTAAGATTACTTCTCCTAGAGTACCTTATATTATTGTGTATCTCTAAGTATGTTACCAATCAAGTCTGGTATTAACTTATTAAATTATTTCTCCTACAGTTGGCAAACATGAATTGACTGGGCATAAAGTTGCTGTGAAGATACTCAATCGGCAGAAAATTCGAAGCCTTGATGTGGTAGGAAAAATCCGCAGAGAAATTCAGAACCTCAAGCTTTTCAGGCATCCGCATATAATTAAACTGTAAGCTCTAATTATATTAAATATAGTTATTGATTTTTGTCATTATTTTTGTTAACCTACTTAATCTGACAAGTGTGAAAAATGACTGACATCTCTGATCTGTTTCCAGAGGGATTTTAAATTTCTTTTGTGCATGTATTTATTTAACCCTATTCACTTGAGCTTGTATTCATATTTTATCCTTGCGCTTATTGCTGTTTTCTTTTTCTTTCTTGTCTTCTGGATTCATGCCCTTCTATTGCTGTAGGATCATGATTTGTTAATAAAAACTTTTTTATCTCCAAATTTCCAGATGGTATCAGAGTGTCACTAAAGGCAGTGCAGCAGAAAGATTCCCCGCCCCCTGCTGCTCAGGTCTCCGATTAGGCAAATTAACAGATCCAGGAATTCAGAATTTCAAAAGAGCAGTATTATTATCCTTGTTTTAGGTTGCCAATGGTTGGATGCATGGATAACTTATTTAGTGCTCACTTATTTTTCAGACTATAAATTATTTAGGGTTTTGTGCTGAACTGGCTAACCAGAATGTATTTTCCTCTCACTTCTCCTTTGTGAAGGGACCATAGCTTTAAATACCATCCATATGCTCATAACCCCTAAATGTACATCTGTTGCTTTGAAACCTCTTCCCTGAATTTCAGACTCACATGTTCACTGCCTTCTTTACATCCTGTTTGGATGTCCATTTGGTTGTCACCTTCTCAGACCTGCTCTTTCCAGTTTAAATCATCTTAGTACCCCAGTTTCTCAGAGAGAAAACCGTAGTAACCATCCTTAACTACCCTACATCTCTCTCTTGCTACCATCCATTCCATCTTTTGCTTTAAGATATATCTAGGGTCTGACTATCTCTCAGTTCCTTTATTGCTGTCAGCCTAGTATGAGCACCTTCTTCTCTCATGGATTGTTGCAAAAACCTGCTTGCACTTTACCATTCACAGTCAGTTCTTCATGTAGTTGCTATGAATTAAAATTATCTTTTTAATAGACCAAATCACATGACTATGTTGCTTAAAATTTTCAATAGCTTGCTCACTTTCTTGGAGTAAAAACTGAAGCTTCATCCTGACTTGTAAGGTTCTGTGCCCTCTATTCTCCAACTCTATGTCCTATTTCTCTCTTGCAGCTCACTCTATTCTAGCTTCTTGCCATTGTTCAAACATTCCAGGCAGTCTTCCCCTTCATGCTTTTGTACTGCTGTTCCCTCTGCCCAGTTCACTTTCTTTCTACATAAGGCTTCCTTACTTCCTTTAGACTCTTCTCAAATATTACTTTATCAGTGAGGTTTTCCTTACCCTTTATAAAAATTCCCCTGAGTTTGCTTTATTTTTCCTTATAGCATGTTCCATCACCTAAATTGCTTGTTTATTTAATGTCTGTTTCCTGACTCCTAGAACATGAGCTTCAGGAAGGCAGAGAATTTATTTTCTTCCCTTTAGCTTTTCCAGCATCTAGCACAGTGCCTGTTATATTATAGGTGCTAAGCAAATATTTATTGAATGGATATACATGTTTTCATACTGGTAGATAATGTTTTCTCTCACCAGGTACCAGGTCATCAGTACACCATCTGATATTTTCATGGTGATGGAATATGTCTCAGGAGGAGAGCTATTTGATTATATCTGTAAAAATGGAAGGGTAAGCAGTTCTGATTTAATCCTGTGTACATTTTGTAACTTCCCTTATCCCTTACTAGCATCAAAATATCAGAAAACAGTTTTGTTAAGAAGTATATTTAATAACCAGTTTCCTTAGTATGTTTGTCTAGAATCATAGAATACTTAGAACTAGAAAAGACCTTAAAAGTGATCTCCTTAGCCTGCTTACACAGATGTGGAAACTGAGACTCAGTGTTTATATATTTGTTCACGGTCACAAGATGTAGTAATAACAGACTAGACTGAGACCCAGAACTCATGATCCTCAAGTCATGAGCATACAAATACTTTCAGTATGTATCAAAGTATATAATCTTTACAAAATATTAAATACTTAATGATCTAGGCCTTAGGCCAGGCATGGTGACGCATGCCTGTAAGCAGCAGCCTAGGAAGCTGCGGCTGGGGCCTGGGATTGCGGTTTGAGTCCCACGGGGGGTGGGGGGGGCACGTAGCAAGATCTAGTTCCAAAAAAATAGCTGGGCATGGTGGTGCATGCCTGTAATCCCAACTACCTGGGAAGCTGAGGCTAGGGATTGCTTGAGTCTGTGGTACCCCAGGCAACGTGAACCTGCGGTTCCACAGGCAAAAATAGCAAGACCTAGTCTTAAAAAAAAAAGATCTAGGCCTTGCTAGTAAATCCTAGTATTTAAATTGCATTCATTTTTTTGGTTTCAGAAATTTGATGTACCTGGAGTAGTAAGTAAGAACAAGCTCCATTAGGAATTATATTTAAAGTATTTAGAGTTGGAAGGAACTCTGGAAGACGTTTTTACAGTTCCTTAAATTACAGATACAAAAACTGAACACAGCTTTTGCTCTGCTCATATTTTCTTCACATTCAGGTTATGTGGTATGCAAAGACTTCTTTTTTTTTTCTCTTTTTTTCTGGAAGAGCTGTATCTAGCCCTGAGAAGTCAAATTAATTTTTCCCCTTCAGTCTAAAGATCTTTATATCATTCATCCATTTATTCTTGTATCTGTTTATTTTTATGAAAACTAAGTTATTTATCAAGTTAGCTTTGAATTTATTATTTCTTACTCTTCATTTCAATTGCAGGTATTTCTCTTCTTTATTCATTGTGCACACCCCCTCTGCTGTCCTCTTCCCCAAAATGTTCTGCTGTCTAGAAAAATGGAAGCAGGCACAGGTTGAATTGGTATCTCGTTTTATCTTTTTCATTTCTTGGTCCTTTTGCTTTGCATTATAGGAACTTTCAGTTTTTACCTGTGAATATTATAATTCCAGTTGTCACTTTTTCTATTTCTAAAATTTCTTTCCTGTTTTTTGCAGTTTTCTTTAAATAGTCTACTTTTTGCCCCACAGATCTCATTACCTTTCCTGTCTAAAGATGACAGTTTAAAAAAAATGCTCTTCTGTTCCCTGCATTATTTCTATACCTTCTACACTTCTCTCTAGTTTTTATTTTCTTCCTTATTTTATTGGTCTTTGTCTTTGTACATGGCCTTTCCTCAGGTATCTGGTGAGTCTTGATTATCTACCCAAAATTGAGAGGGAATTACTAAATGCCAAACTTTTGTGAGTGGAACTTGATTGATGGGTCTTCCTTGAGGTTGATAAGGCAAGGACCTGTATGTTTTACTAGGATCTACCACATGTCAGTAGTTAGTTTTTTCTCAGATCAGATAGCTGCTCTAGAGGAAACCTTCCACTTTCCTTGAGGGTATTAACTTAGCTGTCAGCATTCTGGGAGCCAGAATGGGAAGAGAACTTTAAGTCTTAACTAGCTAGTATTAACTTTTATCTAATCTTCATGTTTTCCTTATGATCCCTGTTTTGTTCTCGAGAACAGAACTGGTTTGTTTTTACTAAAGAGTAAATCAAGGCCTGGCACGGTGGAGCATGCTTATAAGCGACAGCTTATGGATCACAGCAGGGTTTGGGGATCGCAGTTTGAGTCTCGCCTGGGGCAACACAGTGAGACCTAGTCCCAAAAAAATAGCTGGGTGTGGTGGTTTGCACCTGTAATCCTAGCTACCTGGGAAACTGAGGCTGGGGATTGCTTGAGTCCATGGTACCATGGGCAGTGTGAGCCTGTGGTTCCACGGGCAGAAATAGCAAGACCTAATCTCAAAAAAAAAAAAAAAGAGTACATCACAGATGTTAGTCTTCAGAAAGGGTCAGTTTAAAATTTATTTCATTCCGTTGTCCTGTTTTTAGCCTACTTCTTGCTTTTTGCTTCAGGGTTTCCCAATGCATCCAGTTTCTAGCCTTCCCAGGTTCTTTGTACAAACACATTGATTATTGGTTTCCACCCCTGTAGGCTTAGATTTCTGTCTCTGGTCAGCTAAATGTTTATCACCATTCATCCATTCTCTACTTTGGTCACTCCTCTTGATTACGGCAGTATCTTCTCTTGCTCTTTTTGTATTTATATGCTAATATCATTTTAAGAGAGGATCTGAAGGGTTCACTCTGTCATATTTTTATTTAACAGGAAATGTGCACAGAGTTTTCTAATCTTCTAGATTTCTCCTTAGCCATTTGTACTGTATTTATTATTAATTTGCTATAAATTTTGTTTTTGTAGTTCATTTTGCTAAATAGCTTTTATATTTTGTTTAGTCAATTAAGTTTTCTCTTTCATACTTAGAATACATACTTTTTTCATGTATTATATTAAATATAAAGTTATATTAACTGACCCTATGTTCTAGAAATAAAAATGTTAGCATACTAAAGTATTAGTATTTTCTCTAGAGCAAAGACATCTCATAGTAGTTAGTCTTAATTTTGCTTTCAAAAGAAATTACCTTTTCATCTTTCATCCCAGGATTATTCATGCCAATTGAGTTGTAGATGCTTGGCTTTAGGATGTCAGTTTGTGAACTGTGTTAGAGAATTACACATTAGAATCCTTTGCTAGTTTTTAGAAAAAAATGTCTTTACTAAAATATGAATTGATTGCAGGCATGTCAGGGAATGGTTATCACTTATGGAGAAAACATAAAATAGAAAATAGGATAAATGGGAAGAAAAGTTAAAAAAATTTTAAATATAGTATAACTTTTTTTCAGTAAAATGACTAAAGATAAATGTTTTTATATATCGTAAAATAAATTTTTGTTAAAAAATCTTTTGTTTCAGGATGTATAATAACAAGATTGCATGCTAATTCACTAACATTGCTTAAAGTATTATTTCCTCCTGTAGACTAATAATAGTATCTCCAATCCAACATAATTCTACATGCCCTTATCCTGCTTTGTTTTTCTGCAAAGTACTGTCACTCCTTGATGTATGTTTGTGTATTGTATATTTGCATCAAATAGACTAGGGCTTTTGTTTTTTATTGATTACTGTACATGATTATCTGAAACAGTGCATGGCACACTGAAGGTGTTCAGTGAATATTTGTTCAAGGGCTGAAGGAATGAATAAACGTTTCCATTAAACAGGGAAAAAACACCTGGTTTTAAGTAGAAATCGAAACTGTTAGACAGTAGCTCATGAGTGGAAAGCAATTAATTATATTGTAGTACAGACAGTGATAATGATGAAAATTGATAACTAATTTGGGTTCCAAGTTCCTCTTATTAGCATTTCTTTGTTTTTGCTGCATCTTGCTTCTCTCTACTTCAAAAGTATCTCATAAATGGAGTTTATTTGGAAAGTTTCTTGCATTTTGAAAGTCTTACAGGTTGGATAATGTCTTACATGGAAAAGATTTATTTTGAAAGAATTAACATGTCTCTCCGTTTTTCTTTAGTTGGATGAGAAAGAAAGTCGACGTCTCTTCCAGCAGATCCTTTCTGGTGTGGATTACTGTCACAGACATATGGTGGTCCATAGAGACTTGAAGCCTGAGAATGTCCTGCTTGATGCGCACATGAATGCAAAGATAGCTGACTTTGGTAAGATTTTTATAGTTTGGTATGTTATATATTATGTTTCGCATCTGTAGCATTTTTCAGGTAACTTTTACTTTTGTATAAACACTAAATGTCTTTAAAGTCATACATTTTCACCATTGTCTTTGTGAATACAGAAATTCTCTTAGATTTATGACTTTAAAATTGACAGTACATAATTGAAATTGGCAACATTAGAGATGTCATTTGAAAAGACACTTATTTGTGAAGGAGTGGTTAGCACTCCTTTATTTGTGAAGGGACAAGGGAAGTGGGGAAGAGTTAGACTTTGAAATTAAGAAGATAAACTATGTTTAAAAATTATTTTTTTAAATAAAGTAAAATTTTTTAAGTGATAGGAGAAATAATTTCATCTTAAGGCACATAAAACAAATTTGTTTTTTCTTTATTTCCCTATTTTCTCTTATGTCTTATATAAAAATATTATTGATATTATTCATTTTAAGAGAAAAATTAATCTCCGTAAAATTCTTTTTTGCTTAGTGCTTCAGAGGAGAGTCTTACAAATTATGTTTTCAGTTTTGAATATATATATATATATATTTCAATCAACAGCAACTCAGTTAACAGCCAACCCAGCCTTGAGCTTTTTCTTTTTTTTTTAAACTAATTAAATTATTTCATTTACTCTTTATTTGCTATTCCTCAGTTGTCATAACTATTTCTTTTTTTTTTTTTTTTTTTTTTTTTTTTTTTTTTTTTTTTTTTTTTTTTTTTTTTTTTTTTTTTTTTTTTTTTTTTTTTTTTGAGACTAGGTCTCACTATTTTTGCCTGTGGACAGGCTCATATTTTCCGGGGTACCATAGACTCAAGCAATCCCCAGCCACAGCTTCCCAGGTAGCTGGGATTACAGGTGCATGCCACCATGCCCAGCTATTTTTTGGGGACTAGGTTTTGCTACATGCCCCTGGAAGACTTGAACTGCCATCCCTGGCCTCAGCCGTGGCTTCCTAGTCTGCCGCTTACAGGCATGCACCACCATGCCCAGTCATGACTATTTCTATTGAGTGCATTTTTGAGGAGGCAGAGGTTTCTATTTGGAGTATAGCTAAGAGGGAACTTTGACATTTATAATTACCATTTTTTCCCTATTAGTTCTGGTAAACAAAATAATCAACAACTGTAATATCGGGGAGGGCGGCGGGTGGGAGGGAGGGAAGGAGCAAAAAAACAAAAAACAACTGTAATATCTACTCATTAAACTAATGCACTGTTTTATTTTTTGGAAAAATTTGCAAATTTTAGAGTAGAATGATAAAAATACTTGTCAACCGTAAAGTTCAGGCTTTTATTGAATCAGAGAACAAAATGGATTTATGACTTTAATGCAAATTCACTTTTATTGTTTAATTCACTTTGTTTTTATTTTTTCTGTGGGAAATGCTAAATAGTTGATTTTGTGCATTTTTTAGGTCTTTCGAACATGATGTCAGATGGTGAATTTTTAAGAACTAGTTGTGGATCACCCAACTATGCTGCACCAGAAGTAATTTCAGGAAGGTAGTATTTGATATGCCCCTTTCCACAAAGCATTTATGATTTTCTTTCTATCCTAGATTTTGTTATTCTTGATTATATTTAATTCTAGTGAAAGGAAAGACATTTAAGGCTTATTCTTATCCAGAAAGTGTTGATTTAAGAATAAGATATAAGTGAATAAGAGATTTCCACTTATAGAGGTGAATATTGGTTTGCATAAGAGAAAACATTCATTTTTTTTCTCTGCTGGAAAAAAGTGAAAGTTTAAAATTAATGAGTTTTGTTTTTTTGAGGCTAAGTCTCACTATGTTGCCTATGGAACTGCAAACTCTCATTGCCCAGGGCACCTCCGACTCCAGCGATCCCCAGCCTTAGCCTCCTAGGTGGCTGGGATTACAGGCACATATCATCATGCCCAGCTAGTTTTTGAGATTTTTTTTTTTTTGAGACTAGGTCTTGCTATTTTTGCCCGTGAAACCGCAGGCTCTCGTTGCCTGGGGTACCACAGACTCAAGCAATCCCCAGCCTCAGCTTCCCAGGTAGCTGGGATGACAGTCACGTGCCACCACGCCCAGCTATTTTTTTGGAACTAGGTCTCGCTACAGGCCCCAGGCGGGACTCGAACAGCGATCCCTAACCCCGGCCGCTTCATAGGCTGAAGCTTACAAGCACGAGCCACCGTGCCCGGCCTAGTTTTTGAGATTTGAGATTTGGTCTCGAATGTCTCTTTCAACAAAACTGTCTTTTTTTTTTTTGGGAGGCTAGCTATCACACTGTTGCCTGCGGAACCACAGACTCTTGTTGCCCGGGGTACCCCGGACTCAAGAGATCCCCAGCCTTATCCTCCAGGTAGCTGGAATTACAGGCACGCACCACTATGCTCAGCTATCTTTTGAGACTAGGACTTGCTATGTTGCCCTGGGTGAGACTTGAACCTGTAGACTCAAGTGATTCCCAGTCTCAGCCTCCTGTCCTAGGCTGGGATTAAAACCGTGCATCACCACGGCTGGTGCTCAACAAATCTGTCCCTTTCAAACTGCAGCTCTCTGCCTGCCTGTGTATATAAAGGCATCTTCTCCTTTTATCTTTTTCCTTACAAACTTGCTATTCTGAATAAAATAAATGAAAAATAAAGATAAGCAAGACATAAGGCTGGGCACGGTGGCTCGTGCCTATAAGCTTCAGCCTATGAAGCGGCAGGGGCTAGGGATCAAGGTTTTAGTCCTGCCGGGGGCCTGTAGCGAGACCTAGTTCCAAAAATTTAGCTGGGCATGGTGGCACGTGACTGTAATCCCAGCTACCTGGGAAGCTGAGGCTGGGGATTGCTTGAGTCTGTGGTACCACGGACAACGAGAACCTGCAGTTCCACCGGCAAAAATAGTGAGTCCTAGTCTTTTTAAAAAAAAAAAAAAAAAAAAGATAAGCAAGACATTAATAAACTTGAATAATACAGAAATATGTTTTTGTTATTTACTTTGATGAAGAATTAAAAGTGTAACGTGTTGTTTTAATTATTTCAGATAGGTAGGTTTTAGATAAAGTGTTTCTTGATAAAGTTTTTTGAGAAATAGGTGGGGAGTATTGATAACTATTTGGATTTTATTTTTAATTTTCATTTTTTCAATTTTTAAATCTTCTAGAGAATACAATAGTGTAAGAATTCTAATCACTATTTAGTTGCTAGCATTCAGAATTTGAGCATCTTTGTATAGTGTAACTTACAAATAGTTTAGATGACAGAAAAATTTAATGTTTTCAAGAGCACTTGTTCTTCATTGTTCAAATTGAAAAGAGAAACTTCAGTTGAACAACCATTTTTAATGGTGAATTCTTAGTAACTTTTTATTTAAATCACTTTTGAATGTCTCATATCTCTATTAGTTCACAGTGCAGAGGTTTGTAAAATGTAGTATGTTGTTTCTGTTTTCATAAACTGCTTTTCTAGTCTACCCAGAGAATTTTTATCTCTGTACAGGTGTGGCTGTAATGTAGAAGTATCTATCTGGTTTTAGATTCTTGACTTTTGTGTTCAGAAATACTGATAGAATCTTTATACATAGTAGGTAGGAGTGGCTATAAGAATAATATTTTGACTAATAATTCTTTATGAGATCCCTATGTATAAAGTCTTTGATTAGTTGATTGACTCTAAAGTTACTAATAATTGTTTAACCTAATTGGTATTTCTTCTTACAGACTGTATGCAGGTCCAGAGGTAGACATATGGAGCAGTGGAGTTATTCTGTATGCTTTATTATGTGGAACCCTTCCATTTGATGATGATCATGTGCCAACTCTTTTTAAGAAGATATGTGATGGGATCTTTTATACCCCTCAATATTTAAATCCTTCTGTGATTAGCCTTTTGAAACATATGCTGCAGGTAGATCCCATGAAGAGGGCCACAATCAAAGATATCAGGTAATGAAGCAATGTGGAGATTATCAGGTCTTACAGTCTTTTTTTTTTGAGACAAGGTCTCACTATTTTTGCCTGTGGAATCGCAGGCTCACGTTGCCTGGGGTACCACAGCCTCAAGCAATCTCCAGCCTCAGTTTTCCAGGTAGCTGGGATTACAGGCACATGCCACTATGTCCAGCTATATTTTTTTGGAACTAGGTCTCGCTACGTGCCCCCAGCCAGACTCAAACTGTGATCCCTGGCCCTGGCTGTGGCTTCCTAGGCTGCCACTTACAGGCATGCGCCAACATGCCCGGCCAGGTCTTATAGTCGTAATGGTATAAGTTATGTCAGAGAAAAAGTTGCAGGGTAGTATGCATAATGATTTTCTGTTTAAAAAATATAATATGTAGATGTGCCGGGCACGGTGGCTTGTGCCTGTAAGCTTCAGCCTATGAAGCGGCCGGGGCTAGGGATAACCGTTCGAGTTCCGTCTGGGGCCCGTAGCAAGACCTAGTTCCAAAAAAAAAAAAATAGCTGGGCGTAGTGGTGTGTGCCTGTAATCCCAGCTACCTGGGTAGCTGAGGCTGGGGATTGCTTGAGTCTGTGGTACCCCGGGCAACGAAAGCCTGTGGTTCCACGGGCAAAAAAATAATGTGTAGATGTATTCATTTATTTCACTTTGGCTTTTAAAACAGGTACAAGTTACAATAGGAAGATTGCTAGGAGGGAGGACTGTACATATATCTTTGCTTTGAAATTGTTACAGTGAACATTGTATTGCTTTTAAAATAAAACTAGTGGAAAATAGGAAATACCTTGGTGGTAGTTAGATTTTTGTAGTGGTTCTTTAAGAATTTCTATGATATGCTTCATAGTTGATTTTTGTTCTTCTTAGGAATAGTATTTTTTAGTAGTAAATTTATATATTGCTGTTTGAGATCTGATATCATGATTCTATTTTTTTTTCTTTTCTTTACCCCAAGGATTGAAAAAAATATATATTCTTACCCTTTTTAGTGATATACATTGAATCACATTGAAATTGCTGTTTTGTTAAAACTGGTTAAAGAATCCGTCAAGATTCCAGGTCTCATATGATTCAGTCTAATAGTTTAAAGGCAGATGTAGCCGGGCATGGTGGCTCGTGCCTGTAAGCTTCAGCCTATGAATTGGCTGGGCCTAGGGATTGCGGTGAGATGTAGTCCCAACACAGTGAGACCTAGTAAGACAACACAGTGGGACCTAGTCCCAAAAAATAGCTGGATGTGGTGGCGCACGTCTATAACCTAGCTACCTGGGAAGCTGAGGTTGGGGATTGCTTGAGTCCATGGTACCCCGGGCAACGTGAGCCTGTGGTTCCATGGGCAAAAATAGCAAGACCTAGTCTCAAAAAAAAAAAAAAAAAAAAAAAAAAAAAAAAAAAAAAAAAAAAAAAAAAAAAAAAAAAAAAAAAAAAAAAAAAGACAAATAAATAAATAAAATAAAGACAGAAGTGATGGTGACAGATTGACTCCCCAAGTTTGGACAATCCATTTCTGATTAACAGTGAAAAAATCACTGCAAATTTTGTCTCTTCTACCATCATTTTTTTCCTCCCTCTTTCCTCTATGAAAACTTCTCCTTTGATCTTCTCATGTTCTTCTCTAGAAGACTTAAAAATTGAAATGCACATTTTTCTGAGATGAAGGAGACAGAATCAAAAATCAGATGCAATTATGGGTATAGTAAATAAGGAAGCATATAAGGTAATTAGGAAAATGGAAAAGATTGTATGTTGAACCTAAAACTTCATTCCTTTCCATTTACTACATGGTAGACAAGGAAGAAAAGGTATTGTGAATGGCAGGGTATGATTTTACCACCAGAATAAAAGTACAAATTATTCTCTATAATTTATATTTTTAAATGTCTGAGAGATGTTTTTTCGTGGTCAATTTATCCACACGCTCTCTCCCCAATTTAAATATTATACAGTGACAAATGAAAAAACGACTTAGAAAAACACTAAAAAATAAAGGTCAGGCGCAGTGGTGCATGCCTGTAATCCCAGCCTTGGGAGGCCAAGGTCAGGGATCACTTGAGTCCACGGGTTTGAGACTACCTTGGGGCAACATAGCGAGAACTAGTCTCTTAAAAATAGCTGGGTGTGGTGGCGCGTGCCTGTAATCCCATCCCAGCTACTTGGGAGGCTGAGGCTAGGAATCACTTGAATCTGCAGGCTCAGGACTATCCCAGGCAATATAGTGAGACCTAGTCTCTTAAAAACAAAAAACAAGACAAAAAACCCCAAAAAAATAAAGAAGAATTACTCAGAAGATGATCATTGTCTTTGCTTTCTTTTTTTTTTTTTTTTTCTTTCTTTTTCAGTTTTAGCATAGTTTTTGACATGGTTCAGATCGGACATATCCCTTTTGTATAAGAAGTTGTAGGAAATTGGTATAGGAAGTCATGCCAAATAAGACCTTTCGAATCTTTTTGAAGAGTGGTTCTGACTCTGCTATTTAACCGTGTTTATAACCTGGAGAAGTTCCTTGATCTGTTTGAACTTCAGTTCTTCATTTAAAATAAGGGGATATTATCATCTTCATAGAGCTATTTTGAAAATGAGCTGAAATAATGTATGAAGCATTAGCCTAAAACCCAGTGAATGGGTTTGTGAATGGTAGTTGTCTGTTTTTGTTATTTTTTTTAGCTTATCATCACATAAAAAAAGTATTATGATGAAGATGCGTAGTATGATATCATTCTGGGCTGGAAATACGCTTGTCTTTGTTATTGTTCTAAACCTTTTTTCTCCAATTGTTACAGCAGTGCTTTCCCCATCGTAACACCAGGTAGAGGCTAAAGCATCCCCCATTATATACAATGAAATGTGAGCCAGAAAAAGTAAAATCTTAATGGAAAAAAGTAGTTACATATAGTATGAGTACAAATATAAATGCATTTAGAGGCTTTTTTTTTCCCACAAACTTGTTACTTTCAGTCTCCTCCCTGCTTAAAGTCCTTTTTCTTACACTGCTATTTTCTTTTAGGGAACACGAATGGTTTAAACAGGACCTTCCAAAGTATCTTTTTCCTGAGGATCCATCGTACAGTTCAACCATGATTGATGAT
Organism: Uropsilus gracilis; assembly: GCA_004024945.1. Lineage (NCBI taxonomy): Eukaryota > Metazoa > Chordata > Mammalia > Eulipotyphla > Talpidae > Uropsilus > Uropsilus gracilis. The sequence continues at coordinate 21,633 of PVHY01012015.1, forward strand.
GAAGCCTTAAAAGAAGTATGTGAAAAGTTTGAATGTTCAGAAGAGGAGGTTCTTAGCTGCCTTTATAACAGAAATCACCAGGACCCTTTGGCAGTTGCTTACCACCTCATAATAGATAACAGGAGAATAATGAATGAGGCCAAAGATTTTTACTTGGCGACAAGTCCACCTGATTCTTTTCTTGATGACCACACTTTGACTCGCCCACATCCTGAAAGAGTACCATTCTTGGTTGCTGAAACACCAAGGGCTCGCCATACCCTCGATGAATTAAATCCACAAAAATCCAAACACCAAGGTGTAAGGAAAGCAAAATGGCATTTGGGAATTAGAAGTCAAAGTCGACCAAATGATATCATGGCAGAAGTTTGTAGAGCAATTAAACAACTGGATTATGAGTGGAAGGTAAGGAAAAAAGAGTTTTCTGATAAGCAGAACGTTTGATTATCAGCACATATGAAAACCATAGTCCCTAAAAGATTTTTTGGAGAATTGTTTCTCACTTTGTTTTTGTCTATACCATGTGCTAGGTTGTAAACCCATACTATTTGCGTGTTCGAAGGAAGAATCCTGTGACAAGTACATACTCCAAAATGAGCCTGCAGCTATACCAAGTGGATAGTAGAACATATTTGCTGGATTTCCGTAGTATCGATGGTATGTACGTTACACAAAAGAACATACAAGATATGTTAGGTCTTTTACTTAACTTGGCTTTTTAGTCTTTTATTTGTGTGATGCTTATTGAGTTGTTCCTGATAATTCAATAGCAAAACAATATAAAATGTGAGATTTTATGCTTTTGTGATGTCAACATTTGTGTCTTTATTCTTAAAGTGTATTATCCTTTTAATTTATCTTTTTCTGTCTTTTTTTTTTTTTTGAGACTAGGTCTCACTATTTTTGCCCATGGAACGACAGGTTCACGTTGCGCGGGGTACCACAGACTCAAACAATCCCCAGCCTCAGCTTTCCAGGTAGCTGGGATTTCAGGCGTGCGCCATCATGCCCAGCTTTTTTGGGGGACTAGGTATTGCTGTGTTGCCCTGAGAGGGACTCAAAACAGCGATCCCTAGTCTACCCAGCCGCTTCATAGGCTGAAGTTTACAGGCATGTGCCACTGTGCCTGGTTAATTTACTTTTTTTCTAAAATCCTTAAAGCTAAAGGCATTCTGATGATTCTGATCCCAAAGTGATGGTTTCTGTCACATTTCTGGTTTTGTTTTTTGTTTGGTTTTTTGATGTGGTTCATTTTAGTAAGATAAATCATTTCATTTAAAAAGAAATGTTGACTTTTTTGTAAGTTTTTATTGTTGAAAGACTTTGTATCTGATTTTTAATAAAATTTTAGTCTTTAAGAATTCAGATAGCTAGTTGCTTTTAATGTTGAGAGATGAGGGACTGTGAATAGATTAGATCAGTAGCACAAAGAACATGGAATTTTTGTTGAGTAAGGTTTCTTTCACAGCACTGTACAACTGTACAGTTTAAGGACTTAGGATTATTATTCTCCTCCAAACCAGTCTTTTTCTCTCAACCTGGTGTGCATCTTTTATTAGTTTAGTGAGAATTACATGATTCCAGTTTTATATAACTGGAATCAGTTTAAATATAAAGTGCTCTTAAGTGGCATTAGTTTCATGTGGAATATATTGTGTAAGGATGTCTGGGACTATCATTGGCTGAAAGGTGATACTGTCAACCTTTAACCTAGACTTCTGGACATTTATAGTTGCCCATAATTACAAACAATCATAGTCCTAATAACCAAACTATTGCAATATTTAAATTTTTAAGTTAAGTGTTTTAGTTAGTTTTCAAATTAATGATCCTGAAGTTTTAAGTGCTTCCTTGAATTTTATTAACAAAACATTTGAATTATGTTGAATATTATTTTACTGTTTTCATAGTTTAAAAAATGAAAATCTATACTGAGAAAGAAATTGACTTATAATTATATATAATTTATAAGAATAGTTCTTAAATATTTAACTTGCTTGGTTGAAGTAAATTAATACCGCTGTAGACATTTTTGTTGTCATTTTTGTTTTTAAATAGAAAAAAAACGCATGCTAAAATGTGTATGAAACTAGAAGATACTTCTTATATGTTCTCCCCCAACATTATCAAGAGGTAGAACTGTATATATAATATCCTGTCACAAACAACTGTTAAGTACAAGTTTATAGCAATTCATCATTGGCCAACTCACTAGAATTAAGTTGTGTTACTGCTTTTGTTTAAGATTGTATTTGCTAGATGAGCTTCATATAGCAAAACAAATTTTAAATTTTAATTTTTTAAATTTTATTTATAAAATTATAGTATCAGAAAGACACAGGTTTGATCTCTATTATGCTGGACAAATCTATTTGCTTATATTCATGTTTATATGATACTTATCTGCTGACACATATGCTGTAATGGAGTGGGTCCTTTTCTTCATTGTATTTGGAGCAAATTCACAACTTGAAACTTTTTAGCAACCTAGTTTAACATTTGAATGACCATTACTATTTTTTATTATGTTCCCAACTTTAGTTTTCCCTTGAGTTTTGTTCATTGGAATTGTTGCTGTTTTATGAGATCTTAAATCAAATATGAAGAGAAAGTGGGAGAGTGAAAAGCACTGAGATGAGTTAAGAGACTTGTGTTCTGGATTTACCTCTGTTCATATATTACCTATGGCAAGTCACTTAACTTTTTTTGGTTTATGTTTTTTCATCAACAAAATGAGTTAGAAGAGATGATCTCTAAGACGCCTTCTAAATTTTAAATGTATTCTATGATTTTAATATAGAGGGTTAATTTCTATTGCTGAGGGATGCTTATTATCTCCCCCCCCCACCTATTAATTTGTTGGATTCTTTTTTTCATTTTTCATTACAATTCGGGTTTTATTAGTTTCTGAAATTATATTTCATCCTTAGTTTACAATTTTGCTTTTGTTGTAGAACCTTTCTTCATTTATCCAATTTGTTGAATTCTTAATCTTGGTCTGCAAGACTGATGAGTAGATATATCTTGCACATATTGTACTTAGTTTTGATTAACTCTAGGGACATGCTGCATGTGTAAAAGGCAAGTGGATTAACACAGACTCATTGCCTCGATTTTAAAGGGCATTCAAAAAAAAAATACTCTTGATAGCTCATCAGTGAACTCCAAGAAACAAATTAAGTACTGTTAAACATCTCAGGATGGTTTCATGGGCTATAATAAACTGAAGTTCTTTTTACCCAGATGAAATTACTGAAGCCAAATCAGGAACTGCTACTCCGCAGAGATCGGGATCAGTTAGCAACTATCGGTCTTGCCAAAGGAATGATTCAGATGCTGAGGCTCAAGGAAAATCCTCAGAAGTTTCTCTTACCTCATCTGTGACCTCACTTGACTCTTCTCCTGTTGACTTAGCTCCAAGACCTGGAAGTCACACAATAGAATTTTTTGAGATGTGTGCAAATCTAATTAAAATTCTTGCACAGTAAACCTAAAACTCTGCTTATTTCTTTGATAGCAATAAGCATGCTTAATAAATCATAGCCAAGTACTTCCATTTATAATCAAGTTACACATAATTATAACTGAGGATTGGCCTTTTGGAATGCAATTTGCACAGGAATTGGAACATGATTAGTAGTTATAAGCCTAATGTGCAAAAAATGAATTAATATAGTTTTGTTGGCCGGGCATGGTGGTGCATGCCTGTAAGCGGCAGCCTAGGAAGCCGCGGCTGGGGCCAGGGATCGTGGTTTGAGTCCCGCCAGGGGCAAGTAGTGAGACCTAGTCCCAAAAAAATAGCTGGGCGTGGTGGTGCCACGCCTGTAATCCCAGCTACCTGGGAAGCTGAGGCTGGGGATTGCTTGAGTCTGTGGTAACCCGGGCAACAAGAGCCTGTGGTTCCACGTGCAAAAATAGCGAGACCTAGTCTCAAAAAAAAAAAGACTTATATATAATATACACAATAAATTACAGGTCTCTCAGGCTCACTTGATTTTTGGCTACTTTATTTTTAGTGCACACAGAGCTTTGTAGAAATATTAATTTACCATAAAGGCCTTCATATATTATTATCTGTTGATGTGTTATATTATTTGCTTCATAAGTTTATTCAATAAATATTTGCCTATAACCCCCAGAGACCTTTACAGGTGATATTGTTTTCTGGGATCCTTAACTTCTTAAGTAGCAAATACCTTCCACGGTGGTGACAGTCTGGATGACTGTTCCATATCCCACCTCTTAATAATCTCTAGTATATAAGTCATATCAAAGACAAAGGTATTAGACACAATTAAAATTTTTTCTTTAGCTTGGTCAATCCAAAAATAGCACTTATATATTCAGATACTCTAGGCACTACGTTTAATCTTACAGTTTGTCCCACAATATTCTGTATATAAATTGCTCTTTGTCACAAGAACTGAGTTGCATATATTGTAAATAAATAAATCATATTGTTTTTGCCAATCTCATAAATTCCTCTGTTCCTCATGTCAGTATTGAATGTATGCAAAAATTTCTGGTTGTTTGAACTGATTCAGTGGATAGAAAAACCATCTCTTACAAACTATGTAAATGCTGATAGAACTTTTTCTCCAAAATTTTATTGTGGACATCTGTTTTAACTTTTTAAAGCAGAAAAATTGAAAGGCTAGGGTGATCACATGTGTCTCTACCACTTAGATTCAACCCTTGTTAACATTTGCCATATCTGCTTTATATCTATATATTCATATCGATATATTTATAAACACACACGTGTGTGTGTGTGTATATATATATATATATATATACATATATATGTGTGTGTATATATATATATATGCTTTTTTACCCTGAGAAATTTTAGGATGTTGAAGACAAAGTCATCACCACTCAACACTTCAAGTATCTCCTGAAAATGACATTTGCCTAAAATACTACCACAAAATTAATAATCCCCATGCCATCTAATCATTTATATTTAGATTTCCCTAACTGTCCTTCAGATTTATTTCAAACCAGCATCCAGTTAAAGTTTACATGCCATTTTATTACTTTGATACAATATGGACCCAATCAGTTCTAATGGTCACATTGTTTTGGGTTTTAATTGCTTTTTTAAAAGTAGCATTTATCAAACTGCCAAAAGATGCTCATCTTCCTAAGAACTTTGATTTATGTTTCCCTTTTTCTTGCTGTTAGAAAGAGCATTATATGATAGATATAAATGAATATTTAAAAATCTCTGATAAAATTGGTATTATGAAGAGCATTATATGATAGATATAAATGAATATTTAAAAATCTCCTCTGATAAAATTGGTATTATGTGTATGATAATAAGATGTTATTACCCAGATTTGCCCTGCATTAATTTGTCAAGAAATTGATTTTTAAAAATCAATCTCTGCCACATAGCTGTTTTCTCCCTCATTTAAAAATGTTTGTGTTGTTTTCAGCAAGTATAGTGACCACCCATTCAATCAGACAATGTGTACTCAGATATCTTTAGATCTTTACATAGTGGAATTTGCTCCAGCACTCCTAGAAACAAGCACTGATTTCAGAAGAAAAATTTCTTGTTTCTTTTTGTCCAGAACTTGTTCTATTGAACTTAGGATATGAAAGCTGTATCCAATAGTAGGAGTTTGATTTTAATATAAGTTTAAAATGCTATAACTTGTATTATCACTCTGGTTTGGGGATATTGATTTCACTTAGGCTCTCTAAATGCAGGACTATCAGGATGTTCCTGATAGTAAGAACAGAAGAGACTATTTTTTAAAGTTAAAGATTTGTATATAGAACTAAGACATCTTTGTAATGTGTCCGTAAAACTGTTGTGGGAGGACGCAAATAAAAGGAGGAACCAATTAAATAGGACCTTCTAAAAATTGTTAATTTTGTAAACTTTGCTTCTTTTTTAAGTTATTGTGATTCCTTTTAGTTACTGAGTTTTATTTTGAAGATATTTAAATATTGCACTTGTACAAATAGTAAGACAAATGCACAGACTATTGCAGTAAATTCTTTTTTAAGCTGGGATATTTGAAATGATAACTTTTGGTTAAGTATGTCAAGATTGAATCAGAAATTTCTCAAATTTATTGTAGTTTGCAAATTCTTACTAATTGAAGATGTAAGGAAGTCAATGCAAATGATTTTTAATCTTTTTTATCTTTTCAGCAATTTATATTTTTTGTGATTTTATGCAACCATATTTTTACTTTGTCTTGACAACTGAAAGATGTATAAGGTTTTTGCCAGAAATGTACTGTATAGTTTTAAATATAACAGATTTTACTGATATGTAAAAATTTTGCCATTAAAATAAATGATTTCTCATTGAGAGGAACTTTTCTACCAAGTGGGGGATATGGGAGCTTAATATATCATATCTAATTTAAAATAATTTCAGTGAAATAAACACCATTACTTTTACTTTGATTATATTTTCTCTTGAGATGCTTTTGTAGTTTTTCAGAGTTTTAAATGATTTTATACAAATGTATTCCCATCCCTTTCTCCTCCCCCCTGCCCTTTTTTGATGGTGTAGTGATACTCTTCATGCTGAATTAGTGTGTGGTGGAATGTGCTAGATGTAGAACTTCATTCATCACTGCTTGACTGGCCCCTTTGGAGTGAAAGAAAAATATATCCTTAAATCTTTCCTCTTAACTCCTTCCATCTCCCCATCCATAATAGAAATCTCATTTTCATTATGAGTTCTGACAAGATGAATGAAATTCTGTATACAACATCACTGTAAATTGGTAGTAGGTAGAAATCAATCTTTGTGGTACAATATTTCTGAGATGTGTACATGTATGTTTTGACTGGAGTACATAAGTATACAACTTAAAATTTGACTTAGAAAATGGATAATAAAGAGAAACATTTTTTCATCTGCTACAATGTGTTTAAATTTTTTAACCTCTGGGACAACTAAATAAAAGAAAAACCCAAACACTTGTTTGTGACTGGACATTTTTACACCTTGTTAGCAGTGTGCCTACATTGAGATTGAGAATATAGTGCTTGAACATATTTTAGCGCTAAAAGCTTGTGATTTCTGTCTCAACTGCATTAGTTTTCATATATCTAAAAATCAACGGCCTGAACAAAATACTAAGATAGATATAATGAGAGCTGGCACGGTGGCACGTGCGACAGCTTATGGAGTCGCAATTGAATCTGCGGATCGTGGTTCGAGTCCTGCCCGGGGCAACACAGCGAGACCTAGTCCCAAAAAATAGCTGGGCGTGGTGGCACGGGCCTGTAATCCCAGCTACCTGGAAAGCTGAGGCTGGGGATTGCTTGAGTCCGTGGTACCCCGGGCAACGTGAGCCTGCGGTTCCACGGGCAAAAATAGCGAGACCTAGTCTCAAAAAAATAAGTAAAAATAATAAAAGCCAAAGCAAACCGGGCACGGTGGCTCATGCCTGTAAGCTTCAGCCTAAGAAGTGGCCACGGCCAGGGATCGTGGTTTGAGTCCCGCTTGGGGCCCATAGCGAGACCTAGTTCCAAAAAAATAACGGCGTGGTGGTGCGCACCTGTAATCCCAGCTACCTGGGAAGCTGAAGCTGGAGATTGCTGGAGTCTGTAGTACCCCGGGCAACGTGAGCCTGTGGTTCCATGGGCAAAAATAGCGAGACCTAGTCTCAAAACAAAAACAAAAAAAGCCAAAGCAGCTACCATTTATCCCTGGTTGCTAACATTGAATTTTTGGAAATCTGTTACAATTCAGTAATAAGTCTTGTATCCCATATAGCATTGTTAGGCAGGGCTTGTACTAGATAATTGACAGAGCACATAATGTAACTTTTTTAGAGAACTTAAAATTACCCTGACTACACAGAATTGTACAAGACATTCTCTTGTTTAAAAGATCAGTATTTAATGAACTATTTATTGTCAGCATATAGATGATTCTATTTATTTATTTAGAGACTAGGTCTCACTATTTTTGCCCATAACCGCAGGCTCACATTACCCAGGGTACCACAAACTCAAGCAATCCCAGGCTCAGCTCCCCAAGTATAGCTGGGATTACAGGTGCGAGTCACCACACCCAGCTATATTTTTGGGACTAGGTTTCACTACCTGTTCCCCTGGCAGGACTTGAACCACGATCCCTGGCCCCTGCTGTGGCTTCCTAGGCTGCCACTTACAGGCATGCACCATCATGCCCGGCCAATTCTATTTATTTTGAATGACAGTAAATGTCAGCTGTGGTTGAGCTTAGAGGAGTTCTAGCAGCCTGGAAGATGATTGTATTGCCTGTAAACAGATTACATGAGAAGTGTATTAAATATACCCATAATTGTGTCAAGATCACATTTCAGTATAAGTAGGGAAATAGTGTGAAAACTTACATTTGGAGTTAACTTTGCCAGAGGCTTGTGAAAAGTTTCAATTAAACCATTTCATTGTTCACTTGCAATCTGTCCTCATGAACCAAGCACTGTAAATGGGAGCATGAGGCATCAATCCTGTTGAGTATCTGTTGAGTATCATATATGGATATATATATTCATATATCTATATATCTATCTATATCTATAGATAGATATATATCCATATCCATCTATTGATCCATCTAGAGAACAAGAATTCAAATTTTTGAATATAAAATTTTATCCTCTAGGTATAATTTGAGTTTTAAAATTTTATTGTAGTTAATTAAATGGCTAAGTTGGGAGATGTGTTCTTTAAAGGCATTAATGGAGGCATAACTACAAAACAGTGCACAAAACCTGTTTGGCTTGATGAATTTTCAGTCTTTCATAGTTACAGTGGAAAATGGCCATCTACACCTCTAGCAGATTAAGAAACTGCAGGAGCAGTTTCTAGAAATATATATATATATATTTAAACACTATATATAATTGTAAAAGACTAGAGTGTCTTTTATAATTAATAACTACTGGTGTCTTTTATAATTAACATCAGAAGTGATATATTATCACTTCTGTCCTATCCTGTAGGTTACACAGAACAATGCTGGTCCAAAGTGAGAACTACAGGAGTGTGTGAATATTAGGGCTAGGAATCATCTGAGGCTATCTTGGTTGGCTCCCATAATCATGCATTGATCATTTGAAAATACCGATTCACTTAAACAGCTTTTACAAATGATGACATAATTGATCCAGTGACAGAAATCACACCGCTAATGATCATTGGTTTCCTCAGAAACAGCTGTTTTTTTTTCAATAGGTTTGCTACCAATACACAGGTATCCTGGAAACTACAGTTAAAGTAAACATAAACCAAAAATTGGTAAGTGAGAGAATTCATAACATCTATGAACTCAAAGATTTGGGCAAATCTATTGATATTGGTCAGATGACCTACAAATATGGGGGTCTATAAAAGAACCACTGAAGAATTTGAGGCTGCTGAGACGGACAAGGGCTCTTTCTATGTCTGGAACTTGGATATACTCAAAAGTTCAGTGTGAGCATGGTGTCACTATCTCATGGAAACTTGAGCAAGTATGTGACCAGACTGACGCTCCAGGACAGAGAGATTAAAATCGTGCTTGCAGATTAAGATTACATGATTAAGAACAGTCTCAAAATTGTCTCAATTGTGTGTATGGCCATACCATCCTGAATGCGCCCAATCTTGTCAAAATTGTCTCAGTTGTTCAAGTTTAATTGTAATAGAATGGATAATGACAATGTAAAACCTTCAGAAAGAATGCTTATGAGAATGTCTTGTGGACTGTGTGTATGTTTGGATGGCAGTTTGTTTTTTTTTTTACTTAACGGAAGCAGCTTGACCCAAAATCTGTCATAGATCTTAACAATGATTAGGATAAAATTTATTTATTCTTTTGAGACTAGGTCTCACTATGTTGCCCGGGGTTGTCCCAAACCAGGATCGGATTTGGGATCCTGTGGACTCAGGCGATCCCCAGCCTCAGTCTCCCAGGTAGCTGAGATACAGGTGCACACCACCACTCCCGGTTATTTTTTGAGACTAGGTCTCGCTATGTTGCCTGGGGTAGTCACAGACTTGCAGAATCAAGTGATTCCTAACTTTGGCCTTCCTTCCTAGGCTGGGATTAAAGGTGTGCGCCACCACACTGAGCATTAAGATAGAAATAATAAAAAGGGAAGTCTTAGGAAGCAGTCAAGATTATTATGAAAAATATATGAATTTAATCATTGACAATACTGACAGTTGTTTTTCTTGAGGTAGTAGTCTCTACATTTTCAAGAAAAGGTCTGTCAAATGTCCAGGCCTGAATCTGTCAGTCATTCTTCTAAGTAGAAGTTTTATTCCTGGGAACAACTGTACAATTTAGTTTATAATGCAGTCTTCCAAATGCTTATTTGACACATCAGACATCAAAATACCATACAGGTATTTTGAGTATTTCCTCTTTGGACATATAGAACATTAAATATGTGCTCAAACAATTTTTACTGCTTCAGCAAGGACATTCTTGGGTGGCTGCATTTTTTCCCCCTCCTTCCTATGAGTGTGAGATGGTAAAGAATACAGTGACTACTTGGGCAGTTCCATTTCATTGCCTTGACTCTTGTTGAGATGCCAGCTGTTTTGCCTGCCTTTACATTGCCACATCAGTGCAAATGTCAACTGTGTGAAAACAGCAAATGATGTCTTCATATTACCATAACTAGTTTTGATTTTGCTCTCAGTGGTCTAAAGATCTCCTTTGGTGAATCATTGGTCCACATCACTCATTCTCAGTGGGCCTGGGTGGTAAAACAACTTCCCTTTTTTATTTCATATTTTCTCAGAACGTTGTTCATTTTTGTACAATATTTGATTTCTCCCTTCAGGTATAACCCCATAAATCTCCTACCACTACATTATCAGTGAACCCTCACCTTATCCTTGTGCTCTCTTTGAACGACATAATTCCTTGCTGGAGAAAGGGGAGTTCTGCTGTATGCTTTTAATTGCTCACCCACCCCCACCCCCCAAGTCATGGATTTATAATCGCCTGCTAGTTGTGGCTTTTTTTAATTCTTTTCTGGATTTCTCTGTATTCCTCATATAAGTGAAACTATTTGATTTTTTTTCTCTTTAGAGTTATTTGAGCATAATCTCAGCTTCATACAATGCATGCTATTGCAAATGGCATAATTTGATCTTTTTGATACTGAGTATTCAAGTGTGTGTGTGTGTGTTTGTGTATATATATATATATATATATATATATATATATATATATATATATATATATATATACTGCATCTTGATCTATTCATCAGTTTATGAGGAAGTTAGGTTGGGAAACCACTGCTCTTCCAGGGACATTTGGCAAAGCCCTGAGAACATTTGTTTGTCATGACTGCTGGTGATGGTGGTGGTACTGGGTGTCAGTGGCATCTTCTGGAGATCAGAGATGCTGTTAACCACCCTAAAGCATATGGTAGAATTCAGGGCCCTTTCTCCAACAAGGAATTATCTAGTTCAAATTGTTAAATACTGTTGAGATTAAGAAATGGTCTCCCCAGCAAAACCTTTATTTTTCAATTTACTTAACACTGCCATTTGTTACACAGTCCAAACTATTTTTCTAAGGCATGAACCAGTTACTTTCAGGACGTAATTCTTCAGGGTCCCAAAGCTTTTCTTTTCCCATGTGAAACTCCTAAATTTCAGCGAGGGCCTTTTGGGGATGCACTTCATTACCTCTGCTCCCCCGCCCCCTCCCTTGGAATCGAGTTCTGCATCTTTTTGCTACGTTTGACCAGTTTCAAAAACATGGCTATAAACTCTTTTAGGGCAAGGCCACCCTCATACTCTATGGCCCTCTTCTCCCAATCAATGAGCCTCTGCTTCCCAAACTGATCTCAGGCGGCCGCAAGCAGGAGGGCTGGGGAGCCGCTCTCCGCGCGCACCTTGGCCTGCGCAGCCGCAGTATCCCGCGCTTCCGCACTGCGGCGGCCCGACGCTCACGACGGCGGCCGGAGGGCGCTGGTAGTTTGGACTACATGCCCCAAAGGGCAATAGGGTAGGGGCGGCCGCAGTGACTGCTGGGACTTGCAGTTCCGGGGAAAAGACTGGCAGAAGAGAAAGCGTCTGGACTTGCTTCTTTGCCTCCTTCTCTGGCGTGTTCGTACCTGTAGGGTGGATTGTCTTTCCTGGGACACCAAGTGCAGAAGGGAGGGAGGGAGGAGGTCGGGCATGATCATTTCCGTTTCCGGTGGGTAAAGGGAAAGCGGAATGTAAACACAGGACGTGCGGAGTGACTATCAGGTAACCGAGCCTACTCGGTTACAGTGAAAGCCGGGGAGAGCAGCAGAAACGAGACAGGTGGGTCTATGGTTACAGGAGAAAGGCCCCTCGGAAGTCGGAGCTGAAACCAATGGAGGTGTGGCAGAGCCGCGATTCTAGGGTTGGTCCCTGGGAACCTGCGAGTGTCCGGGGGTGGGGGTGGGGTTGGGGGGTGGGGGGGGCTAACGGTGTGCGGCGCCGGGGTGGCTGCCGCGCTTCCCGCGCTGACCGTGCGGCTTTGACCTTTTCTTGGGGGCGGGGGCGGCGGAGCCGGGCCCGCTTTCCACCCCCTTGTGAGTGTCAGCAGCTGGGGGCGGGTGACGTCCTAGGCACGTTTTCATGTTGTGGAAAATGAAGTTGCTAATGCGGAGTTCTCTGTTAGGATGACATTTTCGTGGAAGTCGTTTTTGGAATTCCTCGCCTCGAAGATAGCTCTATCTCCAAAGATGCTGTGTTTACCTCCTGACCGTGTGCACCCAGTGATTTTTTGCCTTGGGTGCTGTGTCCTCCCCCGCAGGGAAAACGGGCATCCCCCGGTTGGTGCCTGGTTGCGTCAGGCGGTCCCCAGTAGTTGAGGCCCCACTACAGGGATCATGGTTTGGGCAAAAGAATGTAGAACGCAGCGTCGTCGTTCAGAATGTACCTGGTATTCATGAAGTCGAATTCTGTTTAAAATGCATTTGTGTTATATCATGAAGTGAACATGTATCCAGATGATGATGATTTGCCCGTTAGATGTGTTATCCTGGTGTGAGAAAATGAAACAGCTAGAAGGCTATCGCCATGCTGATTATAGATTCGGGAAAGCCAGCCAAGAAGTTTCAGTTCATGCTCAGATAGTCTTAGAAGAACAAGAACCTTGTACTTTTTAAGATACCTTAATCTGCTGGGAGTGTTAGCTTTTCCAAGGTGGAAATGTTTTGCATATGTTCTAAAATGCATTCCCTCCCTCCCACTCTCCCACTGTTTCTGCCCATGGAACCGCAGGCTCTTGTTGCCCGGGGTACCACAGACTCAAGCAGTCCCCAACCTCAGATTCCCAGGTAGCTGGGATTACAGGTGCGCGCCACCATGCCCAGCTGTTTTTTGGGGGACTAGGTCTCGCAGTGTTGGCCCGAGCAGACTCGAACTGCGATCCCTGGTCCCCGCTGCTTCATAGGCTGAAGCTTACAGGCACTGGCCACCATGCTAATAGTTTTGCTGACCGATCCCTTTTGTTTAACCTGTTGACCTGTATCTAGTATTTTGTATCTTTACTATATCTGTGACTTTTCGATTTTTTTTTTCATTCATCTCAAGTACACAGAATGATTAATTTTCCTTTGAGAGGATGACTAGCCTTGTAGTTCTTTGAGAAATGCAAGCCTTCAGGGCATGAAATCTTTCATTTTCTTTTGTCCATACTCCTGAACTTGACTTTACCTTTCACCCAATATTAACTCTTGTCTAAGAGGAATGAATGTATGCTTGTCCTCCTCATCCAGGTTAAACATACTGCTAGTGGTCATCTCGCCAAAGGCATCTTTTATACTCCTAGGAACCTAGTTACTTTCAGAACATTATTCAGGATTCAAAAATTCTTTTCCCCAGGTGAAGCTTATAAATTTCAGTAGGGCCTGTTAGGATGCACTCCAATTCTTCTGCTCCCCCACCCTCAGGCCTTTTAATCCACAACTGCTGATCTCAGAATCTTAAAGGATTTGTGGGAGAAAATGTACCAGGTGGGCCTTTCCTTTATGACTGAGAACTGAGGCCTTCACCTGCACTTCAGCATTTATAATACTGGTTTGGGTTGAAGGGTGAGGAGAGTAATGGGAGTCTCAATAATCCTTAACTTAAAAAAAAACAAAAACCTTCTCTCTTCTATAACTCCCACTGCCAGTAATCTACAGATCTCACCACTAAATTTGAATGTAATTTGTTTTTAGTAAACACACCGGTTTTCATCTGTCTTAATAGGATTCCCAGAGGACCTACTACCTCAGGATGCTGATTTAGAAACACAGTTCCATTTGGAAATCTAAACTTAAGCATTCTTATTCCTCTCTCCCTCTTCCTCTCCCTCTCCCTCTCTCTCTTTCCCTCCTCTCTCTTCCCTCTCTTCCCTCTCTCTCTCATCTAATCTAATCTACTTTTGAGACTAGGTCTTGCTATGTTGCCCGGGGTAGTCCCTATCCTGCAGACTCACAGTCTCCAGCCTCAGCCTCCCAGGTATCTGGGATTACAGGTGCCCGCCACCGCACTGGCTGCTTTTTCGAGACAAGGTCTCACTATGTTGCCTGTTTGAGACTGTAAAGTCTCGAACCTTACCACTTTTATAGACACTCATAAATACAAGACTAATTTTTCCCTTGACTTGGCCTGATGCTTTGTGAGACTTTGCTAATGATCTGTTCCCTTCGCTTGCCCTCTGTAACTGAGTACTTACCTTGCATAATGAACACACTTCCATTTTCATTTTTTGTTGTTGTTGTTGTTCTTCCCCTAAGTTACTTGTTACCTTCAAACTATGAGACTCAGTCTCCTATATATTATTGGTTTGGAGATAAAGTTTGGTATTAATCTAACGTTCTAGTCCAGCTTCTTCCAGACTTGTCTAAAAATCTTTTTTCCCCTTGAAAGCATGTGGTTCACCCTGCACATTTCTTGACTGTTGGACTTCATTTGCACTTCCTTATATTCATTAAAAACATAGATCCAAAACCCACAATTCTCGTACCCTTCCAAGGTCTGCTATTATGTTGGGCCTTTCCTTCTAGTATTTATTTTGCCATGTACATCAGTGATGACGGGCTTTATATCTGCTTGAGCTTATTCACTATTTCTTTTCTTTCCTTTCCTTCTTTCCACTGTTCATTGTTTGATAGTGTTACAAAAATCTCTGGTTCATTGCTTTTCCTCAACTGTTTGGCTGATCAGTCTGTTCATTATAATCTCCTTGGATTTTGTGTGTGTGTGTATGTGTGTATATGAATGTAATGAAAGCGTATGCTCTTACTAAAATGCACACAGGCCTATCAAAAGTATATACAATCCCTAGGGTTTCTCAGTAACTTGAAATTCATTCAAGTCACTAATAAGGCTCCTCAGATTTGTCGGTAAAATCCTTCTCTAAATAATTATCTGTTGAATTCTTCCAGATTTCCTTTAACTTTTTTCTGTCAGTTATCCTTTCTTTCTTATTCCTTAGATGTGTATATCATTGCAGACTCATGACCAATTTAGCATTTGCTGTTTTTTTTATTCACCCAATAACTCTGTGAATTTACCAAGTTTGAATCTTTTAAAATGTTTTACCATGTGAAAAGGAATTCTGTGTACTTACCACCTAACTTCATCAACTGTCAGCTCATGGCAACCTTTTCATGTGTATTCTTGACTTCACCCATCTGATAATTTGAAACAATTCCTTTTAATAAATATCACAATAGTGTTTCCTTTGTTTCCTTTTAATAAATATCACAATAGTGTTTCTACAAATTAGGACCATTTCTTAATGTTATTGAATATCAAATCATTGTTCAGATTTCCCCTTTAGCTGTGTATGTTTCCTTCCTGTTGACTTGCTTGAATTTGGGGCTAACCTAGATTCCCATCTTCTACTTGGCACTGAGTCTTAATTTTAGGGGTTACCTTCTATCATCTTCTTTTCCCCTGGAAGTTCATTTCTCGAAGAAAGCATTTTCATTTTTCTCTACTTTCTGGTTTTACTGTCTGCATCTCTGTATTTAATCTGTCTCATATATATATACATATATGTATGTATACATATATGTATGTATACATATATGTATATATATATAAGCTTGTAGAGGCTTGATCTGACTCATTTGTGGTAGGAGTGTTGTGTCACTTCCACCTGAAAGTATGTAATGTCCTGCTGTCTTTATCATATTAGTGGCCTCTGGGGATTATTGTCTAGAACCTCTGTTTATTTTTATTTTAATTAATTAATTAATTTGTTTATTTTTATTCTTTAAATCACAACCTCAGTAAATGGTTCTTTGGTTACTTCCCCCTGCCTCTTCCCTCTGGTGCCCCCTGCATTCTCTCAAACCCCATTCTTTGTTGTTTACTAGTCTGTGCTGAGTCCAGTTGTCTCTTTCTTTCCTGTGGCAGTGTCCTTTCACTGGGTAAGGGACTGTGTTATTGGAACCAGGCGAACCTTGGTAGTAGGTTTTCAGTGTTAAGATTGCATTGGGCAGCCAGTCTATCTATATCTGTGGTCTGTCCATGCTCTCTCGTTGGAGGCTGACTTCTCCAATATCATCTCTGTTGTTTTGCTGCTTTATCTTATGGTAGAACCTCTGTTTAATTAGGAATTAAAAAATGGTAATAGTCTGATGTTATTTTTTACTTTTTTTTTTTTGAGACTAGGTCTTGCTATTTTTGCCCGTGGAACCGCAGGCTCTCGTTGCCCGGGGTACCACAGACTCAAGCAATCTCCAGCCTCAGCTTCCCAGGTAGCTGGGATGACAGGCGCACGCCACCACGCCCAGCTATTTTTTTTGGAGCTAGGTCTCACTACAGGCCCCAGGCGGAACTCGAACTGCGATCCCTAGCCCCGGCCGCTTCATAGGCTGAAGCTTACAAGCATGAGCCACCGTGCCCAGCCCTAGTCTGATGTTATTATCCCTTCTTCACCTGTCATAGAATACTTCTTTAGAGGACTGTATTTAAAATTTAATGCTGTTTCTTTGTAATTTCCAGAATGGCTTCCTTTGGATGGAAGAGGAAAATTGGTGAGAAGGTCTCAAAGGTCACTTCCCAGCAGTTTGAAGCTGAAGCTGCTGATGAGAAGGATGTAGCTGAGAATGAAGAAGGCAACTGGCTTCATGCCACTAAACGTAGGAAGGAAATTCTCCTTGAAGGCTGTGCTGAGAAAAGTAAACAGCTGAAGGATGAAGGAGCCAGTTTGGCTGAAAATAAAAGGTATTTGCTTAGAATTTTCTTACAGACCAGTTAACATTTTCTGAATCACTGTCAGTAATAGGATGAAGAATTTGTGACTTCTATAAGTTAATGTTTTTTTTATTAAATTTTTTTCCTGCACTATTAGTTCCTGCACCCATATTTCTCCCGCCACCCCTATCACAGGGGAACTGTCATTATATTCCCTTGTGTTTAGCCATCTCTGTGTTGTCCCTCCTCCCATTATTTATTTATTTATTTGTTTATTTATTTATTGAGACTAGGTCTTGCTATGTTGCCTGGGGTAGTGCCGAACCTGCAGACTCAAGTGATCTAGCCTCAGCCTCCCAGTAGGGATTATAGGTGTGCACCACCACACCTGGCAGCTATTTTTTTGAGACAAGGTCTTGCTGTGTTGCCCGGGGTCATCCTGAACCTGCAGACTCTAGTGATTCCTACCCTCAGCTTCCCAGGTAGCTGGGATTACAGGCACACACCACTGCACCTGGCTGTTCCTCCTCCCTTGTTCCCTCTGCTTTGCTGTATGCTTCAGTTCTATGGTCAGCTTGCTGATTTTGACTTTTTCTTGACCCTTTGTTTGGTCTCCCTACATTCCACATATAAATGAGACCATCGGTTTTTAATCTCTTTCCTTCTCATGAATTTCAGCTAATGCAGTCCCTTTCAGCCTATCTGCATTGCCGCAAATAGCATAAATGTGTCTTTTGATTGCTGAGTAATGTACCATTGTGTAAATATCCCATAACTTTCCGATCCATTTGTAATTCATGTCTTTAAAATTAGATCTAGGTACTAAATTAAAGAAGGAAATTTTAAATATGAAGTTTATTAAAAAGATCTTCAGACTTACAGTGTCTTTGCTTTGCCATCATTTTGTTCCTACGGAAGAGTAAACACTTGAAATGTAATCCAACGCATTTGTTATTAATTTCTGGAAACTTTCTCCTAGATGTTATATAAATAGGTGCTTTCTGAAGAACTTTAAGGGCATGTACTTGTTTTGTTTTTAAATATGTGTTCAGTTACGCTTTTTCATTGACACCTATTGTACTTTAGTAAATATGGTTTGTTGTACAAAATTTTGAAGTAGCTGTATTTAATGTTAGTCCTTGCTCAGCGAAGCTCTTGGACTCTGTATGAACCCTTTTCTTGTTGTGTTTTTTCCTCTTCTCTTTTTCCTTTCTTAGTTCTTTTCCCCTTTTGATCTTTCAGTTGGACCAAAAATCTTTCTTCTGCAAATTATTGGGGAAAGGATACTGTTTAATAATTTGTGTAGAGAAAACTGAAATTCTGTAGAGAAGATAAAATGATTTCTTTAAATCCTTATCATGCATTTATTATCATGTGGAAAGATGGGCCCTAGAAGAATGAAAAATGTAAGTGTGTAAGGTGAAACTGGGGTGTCTAACCTAGAGGTGGGGAAGGACTTTTTCATATTTAAAATTTCCAAATCTACATTAAAATTGTAAGAACAATTTATCCTTTCCATATTCTTTATTGTAACCCCAAAATTCTTAATATTTGCTCATCCATTTTTTCAAAAACACACATGTATATGAAATGGGGTCAGAGGGCAGAAGAAGCCTCCAACCAACAAGCACAGGAAAAAAGTGGCATTTTTAAAATGCAGTTTCCCCTGCCCAGCTTTTTACCAGATTCGTATCACCCACATATGGCAGTTGCCAGTCAAATGCAATTTATTTATTTTTTAAATTAATTGATTAATTAATTCATATTTAAAAATGTTTTATTCATTCTTTCAATTTCCTACATGGGTAAATGGTTGCTGGGATGACTTCCCTCCCTCCCTCTCACCCCTGACACCTCTTCCATTCACTCGGACTCCTCTGTCGTTGTTTGTTGATTTATGTTGAGTCCATTGGTCTCTTCCTTTTCTGTGATTGTGTCCATTTGCCAAGTTGAGGGACTGAGTTCCTGGTACACGGCATACTGTGCTTGAAGGTTTGTAGTCTTAGCTTTGCTTTGGGCAGCCTGTCCGTCCTCATTTCAGGTTTATCAATGTCTTATTGCTGGTTGCCCTCCCCGGTCTGTTCTTGCATATCTGCTGCTTCTTTGCCCCATAGCTCTGCCCTCTGGCTTGGGGGGCCTTACTTCCAGTCATTTTAAGTAATGAAGTTTCTTGGTGAGGATAGGCATCCACTGGTGGCCTTTGTGGATCATCTCCTCTCCCTTAGTTTGCAGATTTGCTGTGGAGCTGATACCCCAACTCGGTAGCCCTTCTCTCCCATGGTATGGGGAGGGGCACCTTGTTGGTTTTTTTGTGGGGGGGTGGCATATCCCTATATGAGGTTTCGGTTCATCCATTCCTGGTGAGGCTGTAGTTGCAGTTTTGTGATAGATCTTTACCATGATTGTTTCTCCAGTCAGTATATTTTGTTTTTCTTGATGTTCCTTCTCCCGCATCCCACCCAGATGTTTGGGCAGGATCTTTATCTGGCCCCTCACCCGTTCTGTATCACTGTATGAAATGTTTGTGCTCTTCTTATTCTCTCTGACGAGTAAATAGAGTGAGAGTGAAACAGCAAGAGTGTTCTGATCTCCTATATGCCCTCCCCTCCCATTCCTGGATCTTGGGTGGATCCAATCTTACCCGTGCCCAGGACCAGGAGCCTGCCTTGGCTGGCAGCTGCAGGAGTGTGCCGATCAGGACATGTGCGGTTCCCACGCAAATGGGATTTAAACAACAGGGTTTTATTTTCAAGGGATTTAACCAGGAAAAGGAAAGGTCCTATAACACAAGTGGCCAGTTATTTTATCCCAAGTATTGTTTAGTCCAAAGGTCCCAAACACACGTCTAAGGCATCTTGCGAAGTCCAGTCTTTCCTGTCTTCTCTTTGCTGCTTCTCTCTCCAGTGTTCTGAGCTGTGGCTTCTCCAAGGCTCTTCAGACTTTTCCATTAAATGCTCAGCTTTCCAGATATGCCCAAAATGCTCAGCTTTCCAAATATGCCACCTTGCTGTGACTCCATGCGCTTTCTTGACCAGACCCGCCTTCGGCAGCATCTGGCCACATTCACCAGGCCTGCCCTCAGCAGTCCCTGGTCACCCCCAACCTGCCATTCTGGCATCAGACTCCACATAGGCTACTTCTCTCCTGGCTACTCTCCCACCATGACTCCTTGCCACCACCAGCTCACTCTTCTAGGGGACTTTCTTGGCCAGGCCACTTGGGCCTGTTCTCTCAGTCCGCCATTCTCATCGCTTTTTTCCTCTCTCTTCCCTTGTCCATTTTATTCTTTTCCCATTTCTTGCTTCTTCTTGTGGGTCTTTCTCTCAGACCCCACCTACGAGGGCATTTTGGCGCCCATACAATTTTCAACTTCATCACTACCCTCTCTCTCTCTCTCTCTCTCTCTCTCTCTCTCTCTCTCTCTCTCTCACACACACACACACACACACACAAACACACACACACGCTATTGTATACGTATATATTTTTGTTCTCTTTGAAAATAAGTTGTAGACATTATTATATTATGTCTCTCATTCATTATTTTTCTTAAATCTTACCAAATGTAATAAATCAAACCTATGAAAATTAGGAATTCTTCATCTAGTAGCTAGTCCATATTTAGATTTTTCCAATTTTCTCCTGAGTCTTTTATAGTATTTGTGTTTAAACAGGATCCAAACAGAGCTCATACATTATTGCCTTTGATTATTATGTCTCTTTAATGTGTGTTTGGTTTTCCTACTTTAGTCCTCATGATTTTTTTTTTTAAGGAGTTCAAGCCAATTTTCTATTTAACTGTTTCCTTATGGGTGTCATTTATCTTGTTCTTCTTTCATGTGTTTCTTATAGACTGCACGTTAGATGTTGAGATTTGATTTAGGGTCTGATGAAGCATTTTTATTTTATTTTTTAATTTTATTTTATTTATTTTACTTTTTTTTGAGACTAGATCTCGCTATTTTTGCCCATGAAACCACAGGCTCACATTGCTCGGGGTACCATAGACTCAAACAATCCCCAGCCTCAGCTTCCCAGGTAGCTGGGATTACAGGTTCGTGCCACCACACCCAGCTATTTTTTGGGGACTAGATCTTGCTAGGTGCCACCGGTGGGACTCGAACTATAATCCTCGCCCTGGCCACAGTCTCCTAGGCTGCTTCTTATAAGCATGTGCCAGCATGCCCAGCCTGATGAAGCATTTTTTGCAAGAATACATTATAATAGTGTTTTTGGTTGTATCGTATTGGGAGATAATAACATCAGAGTGTTAGTGCAGCCATTTAAAAAATGTCTGCTTGTTTTCTGTGTTTCATAGTGACTGGATCATGTTTTTAAAAATGTTTTGAAGCATTTACCTTTGGTCAAGAAAATATAGCAGGAAAATTGTACTTGACACATGAAGACTATTGATTTATTTGCACTAGGATATGAGTTGTAGAAGATGTATGTATGATCAACAGGAGTAGATTTGAACAGGTCCTTGGTTTGGACAGAATACTTTTTAAATAATACAGAGGTAAAAAATCAAGTTTGCACCTTAACTGTTATCTGCCCTATGTTTTTGAATACTTGAAACATTAAAGAAGTAATGTGAAGAAGTAATGTGAGTAAGAAGCACTTCTTTTTTCTCCTTTGTTTTATCTTTTGTTAAATTGGTAAGGGTGCTTGTAAAGTTCTTTGTTAATAATTTCTGTAATAAATGAATCAGAATTGAGAAACTAATGTTTTAGTCACTCACAGAGTGACTTTTGATCACGGGAGTAGTCTTTTGTTTAAATACATTTTAATATAAAACGAAATGTTGTTTGTAATAGCTTAGCACCTCATATTGAGTATGAAGCATAGAAAATATATAATCAAAAATAATTAGCAATTTAGTGTTTAGCAATCTAATGTTAAATTAATTGTCCTGATATTTTAGGCAGGTATAGGTTCTAACTTTATTGCAGTTTTTTTATGGGTCCAACCACTAGATGGTGATATTTGATTGTGTAGCTAGCTCAGTGATCTCATCTTTCCTACGGAGATTAGTGGGTATTTGTGTGACGTAGGAATATGTTTAGAATTTACCAAGAATTTTGTCTCTTGTCTATTTAGGGAATTGGAAGGTGATCTGATCATGTGATACACATTTCATTGAATCCCAGCCTGGGCACATTTAGTGATGGTGACCTGACCTCATCTTCTATGGCAAAGAATAAATTCAGTCCATTATTTTGTCACCACCCTATCTTCCAACTTGACTGAGTCTGTACCCATGCTGTCTGCTTTCATTCTGTTGTAACCAAGAACACCTGCTTTTATCTCATCTTCCCCCTTCACTTGTAGGAGGCTCAGGAATATTGTTCTAAAAGTTGCCCTTTATCCTAATGTCATGTCTTTCACCCTCTTACTGGTATGTGAACATGCCTTGTGACCATGCCTTGATGCCACTTACCTTCCTAGCTCTGTGCTTTTTTTTTTTTTTTTTTTTGCCTGGGGTACCATAGACTCAAGCTATCCCCAGCCTCAGTTTCTCAAGTAGCTGGGATTACAGGCGCACACCACCACATCCAGCTACTTTTTTTGGGAGTAGGTCTTGCTACGAGCCCCCAGTGGGACTTGAACCACAATCCCTGGCCCTGGGCTTCCTAGGCTGCCACCTACAGGTATGCGCCACCATGCCCAGCCTACAAGAAAGGTTTTTTTTTGATGAATCATTTTCTCGGTCCTTCCAGTCAAATTTCTGTTCCAACTAATCCACTGAAACTATCAGTATTGTCAAACCCAGTGATCACATTTCTTTTCTCATTTGCTATACCTCTCATTATTCAGCATAATTGATGCCTGTTTTCTTAAAATGTTGCTCTAACACTACATTCCTGTGCTTTGCTGTTTGTTTCATTATCCTCTTCTTAATTTTTGCTTGCTCTTTTGCTCACTTTCTAAACATAGTGGTCATAGTTTTTAGAAGATACTTCTCTTTTTCATCTGCATTTTTTCCCCCATCATTACCTTTTATCGTCTGTTGCTTTTGGGTCATCTCATACTGAGGACGTCTAAATATACGCCTTCAGTACTGTTCTCCCACCTGAATTCTAGATTCTTCAATCCACAGTGCTTATATCTACTTGCGTGTCTCATTAGTATCTGAAATATGTACTAGCAAAACTGTTGATTTCTCTCCCAAATATCTGTTCCTTCTTTTCCTTTCTTCCCCATGTCAGTCTGAAGCACCAGCTGGTTATCCAAGCCCGATAGTCAAGCATCAAATCTGATGGTTTATGCTTCACTCCGGAGCTAATCAGCCCCACTCTTCTTCAGCTCCCAACTCTTGAGACAGTTGTACTGTTCCTTTGACCATAAAGACCAGGCAGTGGTCACAAACTGAAGACCTCCTACATATGATGCTGACAATGAAAGACTGGACACCTTCTCCTGGACAGATTGGAACTATAGATACTTTGGAGGGACTGACCCACACACCCAGAAGTGTGAGTAGCTTAAAAACTGGAACAGACTTGTGGGAGAGAGTGTAGGGGAGGGAGTCTGTAAATTATTTTTCCTCCTTTCCCTTCTAAACTATTTCTAAGACACAGAAATTTTCATAGTTTCTTTGAAGAAGTACAGATTAGCAATAATCTGTTTTTTGAGGCTATTGTAACTTTAACCTATGCCTTGCATTTGTTCTCCCTCTTCCTTCTTCACTTCTTTCTTCCACACTCTTGCTTCCTGCTATCCTGTCCCCAGAGAATTAGCAATAATCTTTGACCTAGATTCTGTTTGCCTGGTAACCTAAGTTATCATCCTGAATTCCTTCCTCTTTAGCTTCTCATATCAATCTTAGTTCAGTTGACTTTTAATATACATACTAAATCTCTTTAATCTGCCCCTGTGTTTTTAGTCTGTCCTTCTTGTCTAATCTTCTATCATCTTTTACTGTATTTTTTATTTTTATTATTTATTTATTTATTTACTTATTTATTTTTTTTTGAGACTAGGTCTTGCTATTTTTGTCTGTGGAACCGCAGGCTCTCGTTGCCCGGGGTACCACAGACTCAAGCAGTCCCCAGCCTCAGCTTCCCAGGTAGCTGGGATTACAGGCACGCACCACCATGCCCAGCTATTTTTTTGGAACTAGGTCTCACTACGGGCCCCAGGCGGGACTCGAACCGCGATCCC
>PVHY01012016.1:0-45900 GCA_004024945.1 Uropsilus gracilis
AAAAAAATCCTAAATAACCCCCCCCATGCAGCAATTGATATAACTTTAGTGAATTCAACTCTACATATAAATGATTTCTTTTAAAAAATTATAATTTTTCCCATTAGCTTGAAATGTTGATTTTGCTGATGGTAAAGATTAGTCTAATGCACTTCCTCAGTCTTTTGTACACAGTGGGGATTGAATAATTATTTGTTGACAAAATACGTGCTCTCTTGCCTCTATCTGCCTTTTGTTACCTTAAACTCTCTCCTGCTTTTACAGATAAACTTCTTAAGGGGTTTCCTGTGCCTTTGAATTCCCGGATGGCCCATAAATCCTGTGACTCAAGTTTGGCACCCACCACTTCTCTGAGTAGCACTTGCCAAAGTTGTATGCCATCTGCACCCCTCAGTGTGAAGGATGCTTTCAGCCCTTAACCTTCTTTTGGAAGGTAGACACATTTGGGTGGGGTTAACTGCTCCTCCTCCTGGAAACCCATATTCTGGGTTCTCCTATCATTTTTCTTTTGTCCATCTTAGCCTCTCCAGGGCATTCTTGACCTTTAATAGTAGAGAAGTGATTATTATGGGGAGAACTGTGTTCCATGAAAATTCATACATTGCAGCCTTAACCCCCAGAACTTCAGAGTGTGACTGCCTTTGGAAACAGGGTCATTAAAGAGGTGATTAGTATGAGTGAACTCTAATCCAATCTGACTGGTTGCTGCAGAGGAAGGAGGAGAGTAAGACACAGACAAACAGGGAAGACCATGTGGAGGCACTGGGAGAACATGGCACTGTATAAATTATACAGAGAGACCCTCAGAGGAAAACTTCGCCGAGACCTTGTTCTTAGACTACATTGCAGCACACAGAACTATGAGAAAATATATTTCTGTTATTAAACCAAAGTATTGGTGCTTTGTTATGGCAGCCTCAGCAGATTAATGCAATGATTTTCACATCGTAAATGTGATTGTGTTACGCCTCAACTTAAAGCTCTAACCATTCTCTATTAAGCTATAGATCGATACCAGTTTCTTTTAATAGTGCACTAGCATTCCCATCCTGAGCCCTGTTTTCTCTTGTCTCATCACACACTGTCTTTGCACCTCAGTCATCCTGTTTTTCTTTTCTAAATTCCATGGTTTCTTCTGTCTGACACACTCCTGTCCCTTTCTCCCTTCCCTCTTTTCCCTCATCCCTCCTCCCCCTACTCCTTCTCTTGGCTAACTTTGTGGCTCCTACAGGCCTCTGATTGGAAACCATTTACTTCCAGGAAGCACTTAGCACATTGCTGTAATTATCTGGTTATTTGTTTGCAGCCTTACACCCCCACCCCAAGTCCAAAGATTCCTTTCACGGGTATCCTAGAGGCAGACCACCTGGCAAATGGCAGGGTCTCAAAATTTGTTGAATCACTGAATGGGAACCTGTTGATTAGCACAAGAGAAAATAATTTTCCTAATTCTGAGGGCCAGCTTAGTAACACTGGGTAAGAACACAAATACTAAAGTAGCTTTAATTCTGTAGCTGTCTGATTTTAAAAAATTGTCCATTACAGAAGGTGCTGATTCTTGGAGTACAAATATGCCACTTTGCCTGCTTCTGGTGACAAATTTCTCAACTCAGACCCCTTTGTTCTGAAACATACCCACTGTCACAGGAAAAATTTGAAACAGATAGTCTCTGAATGTAAAATAGTATTTTCCTTCTCTCCTCTCTCCCTCCTCTCCCTTTCCTTTACCCTTTCTCTTCCTCCTCCCTCTCCCTCCCTCTACTCTCTCTTTCTCCCCACTTCACTCTCACATACACATATCTATGTTGGGCCCACTCAAAAATTATAAAAAGTTTAGCATATATTATGGAAATGATTGTCTCATGTTCTGAAACTACTAAATGGGAGCACATTAGGGAAATGAGTCCAAAAGTAATTTGCTTATCAATTTTTGTATGAGTCCACTAATTGGTATTTTTAGCAATGGGAGAACCAATAACCAGCATGACTAGATGCTTTTGCTGATGAAAGAAAATAAGAGAGTAGGTAAATTAGAAAACCTTGGAAGGGTCCTTGTTCAGATGTCAGTTCTTCAAAGTATTTGAAACCCAGGACATGTAACTCCAAATTTTGGCTTTACAAGTTTGGCATTGCACACCCTTCCCAGGGAAGAGGCCTTTTCTTAGAAATAGCTGCCTGGCTGTAAAGAAATAGATTTCCATCTAACCATGAGTCAGAATAAGAAATTCATCCACTATTAATATATTTATTATTAAAACTGTAACAGCAAAGAGGCCATTCATGTAAGTTTTTAAAATCTTCAGGCACCATCCGTATTTATTTTTAAAAAATTTTCCCATACACTTATGAATATTCAAAAATACCCAATTAAAGAGAGTCCAGATTAGAAGTTAGCAAAAATTTGAAGACCATTGGCATATTCAAAAATTTCAATTAAAACAGAGAGGTCCCTCACCTGGTCACTCCACATTTTCTGGAAATATCAATAAAGAAAACCAAGGACAGAACTATGTTCTCTTTTCTTTAAAATGAAAAAGAAAACCCAAAGTACCAACCTCTAAAAGCTCTTTAAAAATACACTTCTATTTATTAGACACATTAAAAAATATTCCTAGCTGAATTGGCTTTGATTTATTTTTGTTGACCATGCTTGACGTATGATACCTATAAAAATTGATGCATGCTTTGGTGTCCTGCCTTCCCAGAGCAGAATTTTATCAGGCCCACTGCTCTAGTGCTTTGTAGTTACTACTATCAAATGCTGAATCTCATTTAGCTATGATAAAAGGTCTCTGGTATTAAAACACTTGGTTTATAGTTGATAGATGAAAAATGTATTTTTCAAACCACGGCCTTTGTGTTAGAACATGACTTGCTTACTATGGAAATATCTCCAGCTGCCTAGAAACGTTGCCTAGCAACCCCCGGGAACAACAGAAAAACCTAATATCATCTTTGAGTTGCTTGTGGGTAAAGGGATTATTAAAAATATCAGAAAAAAAAGGGCTACAAAGTTTGTTCTTGGGCACCACAACAACTAATACTTGTGACTCGATGGTGCCTCTGTGACCCCTTCCTCCAGAATTTCAAGCGTCCTGTGTTTGTCTCCCATGAATGCTCTCACTTTGAGTCTCCACAGTCCAGAAAAGAGTGATTTGAAAAGGTCACGCCCTGGCCTTGAGAGGATTCCATCCTTTCCTCAGCCCTCTGACTCAGAGCGGCTCTCTGCTTTGGTGAGCAGAAGCCAGCAGCCGCCCCGAGCTTTGATCCTTGGCTGTTTCCACAGCTGCCTGCTTCCTTCAGATCCAGCAATTTCTGGGTGGACTGTGAGTGACGTGGCACTGGCTGCTGCCCTGACTCTGTTCTGCCTTTCAACCAACGCTGTAGGCAGCCTGTTCCACTGCCCCGATCTGATGCCCTTGCCCTGTGCCATGTCACCCACTGAAGGCCTGGGGCTGGAACAGGCTCAACATATGCAGAATGGCTGATGGGCTCTGGTTTTGCTCCATTTAGTATCCTCACCTTGTTGACAGGGTTCAAATATTATTTAGTTGGACAAATGTGTCCTGTACATTGAGGACATTCATAAGCACCAATTAAAGAGTGTCCAGATTAGAAGTTAGCAAAAATATGAAGACCACTGACATATTCCGAAATTTAAATTATAATGTAGAGGACCTCACCCCCCTGACCCAGGGTGTGACAGAAATCAAATCTTCCTATATTAGTGGAGCACATGAGTGTACTGATAAGGAGTTGTGTCCAAGCTGAAGCAGTTTGCTTTGAGTGTCCATATATTCTGGTTGGCTTTCAAAAGCCCATCTCTGCCAGAATGTGTGCTATGCTCAATATATAATTCATTAGCACAATAAAGATAATACAAGATGGCTGTGGTATTGCTGCCTGTGGGAGACCCAGATAGCTGGGCTCTCATTGATTGTCATCACTACATTGGATCTGATCTCCCTTTAATGAGAGCAGTGTTATCACCATTGCAGAAAAGGGATGCTTACAAAGGCATGATGACTGGTTCAACATCACTTGCAAGTATAAGTGGAAGGCATGTTCTTGGACCTAAGCTTTCTGGTTTCCAGTCCAGTGTGATTGTTAACAGGCAAATGGTTTGGCCTGCCAGTGGGAGAAAGTGCAGTAGTGAATGGGGTCAACATTCCTGAATTGAGAGGGTGAGACAGGACTCTCCATGATTTTGGATAAGTGCAATGCTCTGAAAACTTGGTTTCCTCATCCTCTATATTAGGAATTAAACCAAATAATCTTTATGTTTAAAAATTCTTTTTTAAGGAAAACCTTATATTTCATATAAATTTATCCATAGATGACAACCCAGGTAATGTTAAAGGTAATTTTCATTTACTTTTAAAGTATAAATAACCCCTAAAGTAATCCAATTCCTCCAAAGTATAGACAATTATGGAAATTTATAATTCTAGGAGATGATGACTTTTACAATAAGGTAAAACAGGCACAACTTTATTGTCTTTGATTAGTCATATTTCTATATCACAGAAAATAATCCCCTAGCAGTCACTGAGTTTTGCCACCAAAAAAAAAAAAAAAAAAAGGAATTCTTAATAAAGAATGAAAGTGGCCAGGATAAAGTCCAATGTAGTCACCATTGCTGTGAAAAACTTTAGAAGTAGTGATGGCACATTGGCAGTCTATTAGGAAGGTAATTCCTTGTTATGTGATCATTTAATTTCTTTTCTCCTGAAAAACTAATTTTACCTTTTGAGCAGAATCCTGAAAGAGCAAATACCTCAATTCCGTTTTTCATTTTCCCACTCCTATCATGTTAACTGAGTGGTCGCTGTCATCCTATCATGCATTTAAACACAAGGGTGACCATTTCAATCATTCTGAGAAGGGCCTGGTGTTATGTGTCCATCTCAGGGAAAGAAATTGCAGTTCTGATAGTTGTGCAACAGTGATGCCCAGAAGCTTACAGCAAAAAAATTTCAGAACCAGATTTGAAGACCAGCTGACTGCTACGCATAACTTCAAACCATAGTTCTTCACTTTCTGTAGGCAGTGTCTGTGAGGGAACACTGAGACTGACCCTTTAAGAAAGGAACCATCTCAAAAAATAAAATAATTTTTTGAGTGACCATTGCTTTACATCACTGTGTATGATTCAGAGGATCTGTTTCATACCTCCTCAATGTGCATCACCACACCCACCTACCCCAGAACACTCATATCCTTTTATTTTATACCATTAAACCACTTTAAACCCCTGTTAGAAAGAGACTTCCATTTTTAGAATTCATTTTGAGTTATTCACAGTTAGAGTGGATTACGCATGTATTTTCTTAGACTACACTGTAAGTCAAGGTCTGAGCCATAGTATAAGACCTCCTTTGACTTTCAAAACTTCTGACAAAAACAGTCCTCCTTTTCATACCTACACTTTTATCTGTCGATCATCTATCTATATTATGTATACATATATATAATATATACATATATAACTTTGATATGCAAAACCTAGACTCTGACCCATGAACAGATGATAAGACTGTTTTATGTTCTTCCCAGTCACCCAAACGAGGAGCCTTCTATGAATCTGCTTATCAAGGTTGGTTCACTCAGAGATGAACTCATTATAGTCTCAGGAAATCTCAGACCAAATGATTTTTGCTGGGTCACTACAGCCCAGATGTGACCCATGAACACCTACAGATTTCTCAGTAGTGTACTTCAACCTAATGAGTCATAACCGTCAAGAAATTGGAACCCTAGAATCTGCATTCTTAACCTCTGAGCACATTGTGCTTGAGAATTGTGATGGGCATCTTATATCTTTAAAAAAAATTACTTTCAATTACTTTCATGCTCCCATTCATCTCCATTTCATATTTTTCCTCTTTTTTAGCTTAAGGGGGAAAGATAGGGACCTCTCTTTAATTTTTTCTATCCATATCTTGCTATTTTGCTCCTACTACTTCTTGCTGCCTCACTTTTTTCTCTCATATTAGAAGAACCAAAGTTACACAGGAAAGAGTTATTTGCTCTTTCAATATTCTTTCATATTAGATGAACCACAGTTACACAGGAAAGAGCTATTTACTCCTTGAATTTTGTAAAGTTTACGCAGCACTTATATATCTTTCAGTTCAGTAATTGTCCAATATAGTTGTGAAGAGGTGTTGTGCATACTTCACACACCACTGAATTTCAATTCCAAGGAAATCATCAGTCATTCCCCCTTCTATCTGGATGTTTGCATCTCTGTCAGTGAGAGTTACCAGACCTTGAATGTGAACATTCAAGGAAGAAAGGAGAGGGTCTAGTCAGTGCTGCCAGATGGAGTACAGTTCTCTCGCTCTTCCAGTCTTCATCAAACTGGTTTCTCAATCTTTCTCTACTCATTCCCTCCCCCACACCTTCTTTGACTCCCCAACTCCCAACTCCCTTACCCATGAATAAGTTCTTTCTTACATGCTTCCTCTGACTTTTCTGATAACCATGGTAACTAAGCCTCGGCTAAAACAAGAGCCACAAAGAGATCGGTCCATGAGAGCCCTTGGAGGGACTTGACTTTCTATTTCTTATAATCTCTGTGTGCAGCTATTTATACGGAGACTGCTGGAGCTTGATAGAGAGAAACAGGGAAGTTATAATGTATAGGACCCTGATCCTCTGCCATCATTTAGGTTCAGTCATTTCATCTCTGTTTTTACCCCAAATTATCTTGCCTTGTTGGAGTTAACTGACTGTTCACAAGCACTGGGGCATCAGTCTTTTTCTATATGCTCAGTAGCCTACACAGAAGGTCTTAAGGTGTCTTCCCACACTTCATTAGGCTGTCTTGGTGGATGGGGGAGGTATGAGGAAAGCCATTCCTGAGGCCAACCTGGGACACACTTTTGGAACATCCCTGAGTATTCAGGCGGTAGTGAAATATGCTTAATTTAACTTCATCTATAGTTACTTCTTCACAAATCACTTGCTAACAAAAGTTTCTGTGGCACAATATCTTGTGGGATTTTCCAGGAAATATAGCTGACGAATCTAGGACTTTCTTCATTAGCGGGAAGATTCACCATATTGTTTATATTCTTCTCTTTTTGGATATATATTGGGCATTGCACAAAAGGATGAAAAGAGGAAAGAGTAAACTGATTTTGTTTAGAAAAAGCTAATAAACTTTTCCAATTGCTTTCTAAGTTCAGAATTCACTCAACCTCACCCTGACATTATGGGTGATCTGTCATTTTATACTAATTACTTTTCTAGTCATAGTCACTCCCATGTTCCTGAACATTCTCTCTCTTCCAGTCACCCAATGCCTCATGATCTACATGCTTTTCCATCTTTAAGAACAGCCTCATGTTGCTCCTCAACTTTAGATGCTTCTCTTTTCATCTCTCTTTTATAAAACCTTTCCTAAATGATTCTGTTTGCTTATTTTACCAGTGAATGCACTCAACACATGTCTATTGAATGCTTATTGTGCAAAAGAAGAGGTTGGGCCCTCATCATGCAGCAATAATGAAGACAGAGCTGGTTTGTGTTGCTATAGAGACAGGATCTTCTATCTCCTGAAATCTACCTCATTTTGCTTAAACTGTTCACATAACGAGTGCTTTTATTCATTGACTATTTGGATAATTTTTTTTGAAATATTTTTAAGAATGCAGAAAAGTTGAATAATTTGTCTTTCACCCAGAGACCACAATAGTAATAGTATATAGTTGAAGACCATACTTTGCATCTAGTTGTAAAGTTGTTCAAATGTTCAACCCAGGGTAATTCTTCAGTCTTTCTTTGAATTTCCATGACTTTGAAAATTTTAGGAGATTACAAGCCAATTTGGGCTTGTTTTATGTTTTTGTACATCAAGTTCCAAAAGTTTTGTTCAGAATTTCATAGAGTGATGCTGTCTCCACATTTTATCCTATCAGGTGGCAGTGCCTTATCTTCTTGTCTCATATCTTGTGGAATTCAATTCTTTGGTTAAAATGATATCTTCTAGGTTTTACTACCATAAATTTACCTTTCTCGTCCTTTCTAAAATATATATATGTATATATGTACATATTTATGGAGAGACAGTTGGAGATACTTGGAGTTTTGCAGATTTAATCAAACCCCATAAAATTTAGTTACTCATCCTACTCATTTATCTACCAGTTTTCGTGCCTGAATTAAATTTTACTCTAATGGTTACCAAAGAGTAACTTTATTATTCAACTATTAGTTGATATCTATAATGTGTAAGTATGTTTTTATGCATGAATGCATGCATGTGTGTGCCTGCCTCTATCTGTACATGTTTATACCAATGTCTTCACAGACTTACAGTTTATTCAGTGAATCTTACTCCATTGTAACCATTATTTGTTTTGATGCTCAAGTTGCTCCCAATTTGACAGCATCCTAAAATTGGTACACCAAAAGACTACATGTATACCTTCTATTCTTGCCCAAGCTGCCTTAGGATCAGTTATTAATGCATATCCTACTTTGTCTGTTTAATGAAGGAAAGTCTTTAAAAAGTCCAGATCTCTGTGCTAGATGTGCTATTTGCTGCTGAAATGTTGCTGTTCTAGTCCTTCTCTGGATACAGAAAGGAAATCTATGAGAGTATATAATACACACACAACACTCTTCTATCTGCGCACACACACACACATATATCAGTCACACATAATACACAATAATTACACATGTATTATACAGTAATTCTCTAGAAGCTTCTAGATATGACCTGAAGGTCATAAATTCCCCTGGTACCTACTAACACTGCAGGATTGATTCTTACTTTCTCCTTTGAATCTTTCTTCATTAACAGTAAAAAAAAACCCTGGCTCCCAAGGAGGAAAGGAGAAAAGGGTGGAGGTGCACAAGAGATCAAATATGGTAGGAGAACCCCAGGGTACACAGGGTACACAATATGTAAAATATGTATACACACACACACACACACACATATATATATATATATATGTAATCAATAGAAAAGCAAACTGGTTGCCATTATCTTTTGTTTTTAATCCAATTCCTCTGCCTCCTGAACTTGCTTGGCCTTCATTCTTGCTCAGACCCTTCTATAGATGGGACCAGTCACTCTGCTGGTTTTTAACCAAGCAGGGGGAGAGAAGGACTGGCTCAACCACATGTGTGGGAAAATGAGTTGCTTCAAAACAATCACATACAAGCTATAAAATGCCTCTCTCATCTGTACCTTTTTATGTATGCTTTTCATTTTTTTATATAATAAATTTTTGTATTTATGTATGTGTGTACATGTCCATGTGTGTATGCATGTGTGCATGCATATGAAGATAGTCAACTTGTAACTTTGCTTTCTGGAAAACAAAACAGTGAAATAGGATGATTATTTAAGCAAATATGTTTCATCAACTTTCTGACAAAAGGGGTTAGTTTACTTTCTTAGCTTCACATGACTGATGAGCACACGCACACATACTTTATTGCTGTCCTGGGACTCTAAACTCTGTGAGGTCAGAGGCTGGCTTCCACCTGCTCTTGAATTGATGACCCCCTTTCCCTGTATCTGGAGTGGGATGTGCATTCTATTTGTTGAATTGATTATTTTCCTTCTCTCAGAACTGATAAGCTATTTTGCAGAATTGATCGGATTTCTTTGTAACCCTGACATTACATGCAAGTAGTCTGTACAAATATCTCACCTCTGGTAATTTAGGAAGCTTGTGAGAAATACCGAGGTCAGAGGTTTATACAACTAGAATGTGTTTTAAAAGCTGAAAAAATGTTGTTAATTAAGAAAATAGGAAGGACAATTGGTGTGACTGGAACAAAGGAGGCATTTATAGCAATAGTTATTTACAAAACATTGTTGTGAATTATTACTATTCTGGCACATGGAATCCTACGAAGTGAAGAGATTTAGTGTAAAACAGAAACAGTCAAGAGATTAAGGGAGATATGTAGAGAATTTTGATGATGAAAATTGTAAAATAGACTAACCAGGAAAGGTAGAATATAAGTTCATGTGGACTTACTTTACATAATTTTTATTTTGAAAGTATGCACATCATATTAATGGTGTCTGCAGTGTGATATTCTTCATGACGCCTTGAGCATCCTTTTTGCACAATGTTCAATTTACAACTTTAACATCTCACTGTAGGCATTCCCCCTTCCCAAAGAAATCTTTTGTCATTTGTATTGTCACTGTCATCTTCTTGAGATGACTCCTGAGTGGTTCTTCCTTGAAGTCTTCCTCTAAGACCACTGGCTATTTCACCCTTCTGCTGGCCTAATAAATTGACTTTGGACCCATTTAATTCATAGTCAGTTAAGATAGATTAAAGAAATAATGACTGACGTCTGCTAGTACATCAGCCAAGGTTAAAAATGCAATTTCCGGTTCATTAAACTGCACAGAAAAGGTCAGCCTTTAATAATTGTATAATCTACTAAGCTGGATTCTCAAGAGACTTCTGGCAGACTTGCTTGTGACAGGAAAGTGTACGTTTGCAAAAAGATGACCTCTTTGATGCTTGAGAATTATATATTTATCAACTTGAAGAGAACTGGAGAGAGTTTCACTCAGAAATTTTTGACTGAAGCAAAACATTAATGAGTTTCCTTTTTAAAAATTACATTAATAGAACTTGCTACAATTGAAGATGGTGGTTAATTTGGTATGTAGAATTATTAGAGATGTATTTATCTCATGATGGTAAAATCATTGTGACTATGGACAACACATTTCAAGTCCTGCTCATAGGAATGGGCTTTCACAGAAAGTTATAGAGATAAAATATCTCTCCACAATATAACATTGCTTTCATTCTCTCCTAATTCAGCCTTCTCTGGTTACCATGACAACCCATAACTTATAATAAGTAGTTGTGATGGTTAAGACATCTTATAATAAAGACCATTATCCATAGAAGGGGGAAAAGTAAGCTTTGGGACTGTCTTTGGTTGTCTTTTTTAGTGATCTTTAATAACTTTTCCTATGTTCTTAACATGCTGGATTATATACCCTGGATTGGTGAACATTTAAAATTCCCTACCAGATTAGGGCATTAAGAATAAGTATTCACCTCAGTCTCCAGCATTTTTATGTTAAAGATGCAGTGAAAACCAGATTAATTTATTTTTTTATTTTTTATTTTTTTAAATTCATTTTATTGATTTGTCACAATTGTGCATTAATTGAAAACCAGATTAATTTAGTTGTGAAAAGATTATTCTTTCAGAGAAAAAAAGATGAGTAGCTCTGCTACTTTCTGGGAAGTTTCTTCACTTCTACAAGACTCTGTCTTCTGATCAATTTAGGATGATAAGAACACAGAGAATGGTTTTGAGTATTACATGAAATAATGTCCATAAATGCTTCATACAGTGCCTGATGTGGAGTAAGTACTCAGAAGTAACAAAAATTATAATAATTTCACAATAGATTTGGGAAGAGAATTTCAATTTTTTTTTTTATCTACTTATACGTCATTCTCCAAATGATACTACAGAAGCTTACCTAAAGATAATACCAGTTAGTACCAGGGAAATAATAAACTCATACACAAAAGTTTAAAAAGTTAGTAGTATCAACTAACCATCTAAAGAGAAGATCAGAAGAGGAGAGGATCTCAGGAAAATATGAGATAACTTTAAGATATTCACTGTTTCCTTCTCTCACACTGTCTTATTCCTCATGACCAAAGCAGTGGTTTTTGGGATTAGCCCCCCCCCCCCCGCCCCTGTGCCCCTTCCATTCTCTCAAACCCCACTCTTTGTTGTCTACTAGTTGTGCTAAGTCCATTAGTCTCTTTCTTTCTTGTGGCAGTGTCCTTTCCCTGAATGAGGGACTGTGTTGTTGGAACCAGGTGAACCTTGCTGGTAGGTGGGACTCGGAATTTTTTCCTTTTAAATGAAGTATTACCTCTTCTTGGCTTCTTCCATGACTGATTCTTTAGTATTATCTTTTGGCAGATTTACTAAAAACTACTGAAAACTAAAATAGATCAAAGCAACCCTAAATAGAGGTCTTCAATATACTATGCACAGTGTCATTTTGTAATTGGCTTAGTCATTTAGTTCCCTCTACGTTTGAGTTCTGGGATATCTGATTAACAGGATCAAGCACAATCAAACTGATATATTTGGTTCTACCCCTCCTAATTAAAAAATATTTCCCTGATTACATGAATAATTAAATAAAATACAGATCATGTATGTACATATAATGTACATACACGCACATACATGTACATATAATGTACATACATACAATGTCTAGTAACATTAAAATACATTTAGTTAGAGTACAAAATGGTCAAACTGATATTTGATAATTAAAAAAATTGTCAGATCATTTAAAAAAGGTGTCAAAATATAAAGCTGGAAAGATAAAATGTCTATTCAGCAGAAATATTGGATATGGCAGGTAATATATTTAAAAAAAATGTAAGTTATTTAAGGAGACTCTGAATCCAAGATGATACTTATTAGTGGGTCCGCTGGGGACTCAGGAATGTAAAAGCACCCACAAGGTCTCCTGTATCTTCTGCATCCTCATTCAAATCACATATCCAAATACATAGAATGAGCTATGCCTTACAGAGGTCACACTGAATAAGAAATAACTGACCAGAAAGTTCACCAGAAAGTTCACCGTTGTCACTCTCCTTGGGCATCCCATAGTACTGAGCTATTCTACTGCCTTTTACTAAAAATATTTTTTTTTACTATGGTTAGTGCTAGAATACTCACATGATTGTTGTAGATACTATTCAGATACGGAAACTAAGTCTCTGGAATTATAAAAGAAGGAGAAAACCCAGACAAATGCAGTGTCCTGAAATCCAAGAGGAAGCAGTATGTTGAGAAGGCGGTGACAGACAGTAAAGCCAAATGGAACAGAAAGTCTTAGAAGAAAGTGAGGGGTTAAGAAAGAACAAATGGATTTGGTGAGCTTGATAATCCTTGAAAAAATTCCGAAGAAAAGTGGTTTGGAGAGTCTGATATATTATCTTTTAAATGCCTGTGGAGTAGTGTACTGGTTATGGCAGATAGTTTAAGGAGTGTGAATGGGGACAGAAATGCTGTATATAGAGTGATCTTTAAAAAATTGTGAAGGCAGACTACATTGAGCATGGTAGTTGAAAAGATCAGTAGCAACATCTAGAATAGTCTTTTATTTTTTTGATTGGCCAAAAAATTTTACTTTATTTTTTTAATTTGTATTTTTATAGAGGTAATGCTGGTACAACACTATGTGATTGGGGGCATAGATTCACACCTCTTCAGATGCATGTTGCCACACCACACCACACCTTCAAAGCAATACCCATTGTCTTCTGTCACAATCCACTGGCCCTATTCAACCTCTTTGTCCCTACTCCTCTTACCCTTTTGGTAGTCTCAAGTGAATAGTCAGATTTCTATGGTTTATGTTTGGGTTGGTTTTGTCTGTTCCTTTATATTGTACACATGAATGAAATCACCCAGTATTTATATCTGTCTCCTCTTTATTTAATTTAGCATAATCCCCTCAAGTTGATCCAGATGGAAAATTTTTTTTTAATAACTGAATGGTATTTCATTGTATATACACACTGTGTTTTCTTAATCTGTTCATTTGTCTTTAGGCAGTTAGACTGTTTCCATAATTGGTTATTTAAGTAGTGCTACAACGAATAAGAATTCATATAGCCCTTCAAATTTTTTTTGTGTGTGTGTGTATGTGTGTGTGTGTATGTGTGTGTGTGGGGGTGTTCTTCAGATAGTACCTAAGAGTGCAATTCCTAGATGATATGGTATATCTATTTTTGATATTTTGAGAAACCTCTACACTGTTTTCTGTGGGCGCTGAAGCAGTCTACATATATTCCCTCCAACTGTCTATGAAGATTCCTTTTTCTCTGTACCCTCACCAACATTTGTTGTTTCTGATCTTTTTTGTTTGGACCATGCTCACAGATGTGAGCTAGTATCTTATCATGGTTTTGATTTGCATTTCTCTGATAAGTATGAGGAGCACTTTTCCTTCATGTGCCTTGATCATCTGTCTATCTTAATCGGAAAAGTGTCTATTTATCTATTTGACTGATTTTTTGATTGAGTTATTTATTTTACTGTTGAATTGTATGGGTTCTTTGTCGATACTATATATTGGTCTCTTGTTAGATATATGTGTGCAATTATTTTCTGCCATTCAATAAGGTTTCTTTTTATTTTTAAATATAGCTTCTTTCACTGTGTAGAAGTTTTGTAATTTTGTGTAATTCTATTTGCTTATTTTTGTTACTACTTCCCCTGTTGTTAGAGCCAAGTCCCTAAAAAGACTCTCAAATTCTTGTATCAGAGTGTTTTGACTATGTTTATTTCTACATATTTCAGGCTTTCAGGTCTTCCATCCATGTCTTTAGTCCATTTTGCGCTAGTATTTTTTATGTGGTATGAAGTGATCCAATTTCATTCTTTTGCATGTGACTGTCCAGTTTTGCCACCACCATTTATTGAATGGATTTTCATTTCTCTGTTATACACTCCTGGATCCTTTGTGATAAATTAATTATTCATATAACTGGGTTTATTTCTGGACTCTTTTTTGCTTAATTTCTCTGTGCCCATTTCTATTCTAATACCATACTTTTTGGACATTAATAATATAATCTAAAATCTAGGTATGTGATACCTCTGTTTATTTTTTGGTGGGGGAGGATCAGGATTGATTTGGCTCTTTGTGATTCTCTATGAATTTTTGTAATGTTTACTCTGTGTCTTTAAGGAATGCCATTGAAGTTTTGATAGTGATTACATCCAAACTATTTATTGTTTTGTTTAAGATGCTCATTTTAGTGATTTTACTTTGAAGATAACAGTCTTTAAACCATTGATAGCAGAGTGACTTTGAAGACATGGGACCTAAATTTGTGGAAAATTCTGAGAAGGGACTATGTAAATGTAAGAACTAGAGCCCTTATTAGTAAGGACTGAGAATTATTTTATACTTTTATTTTCTATATTGAAAATAGCATCAGCATTTACTAGAATGGTGATGAAGGTTGCATAAAATGATATCAGGTATGGAGAGGACACTTTTCTACAACTCATGATTTTAAATTAGTGCTGATAATGCTGAGAATGACCTTTCCTATAATTTTTTTCTGCCAAAAGCACTTTTTAAGCAGAATCTAAGCTCATAGAAAGAACTTGTCAGAGTCCTAGGTTATAGAAATTCTCTGAGGGTGGGACTGGTTATTGATAGTTTACATCAACTTGTCACATTCTGCTGCCCCAATATAGTAAACACTCCCATTGTAATGTAGAACTGAAAAATAGTGGCACAAATGAAATTCCAGACTGTCAGTGTGGAGTGATCACTGCTCCCACCCCCTGGTTCTATTCTTTCATTCTAAAGGGCAAATGAGTTCTGAGAGTATTTATGTTCTATTCGGATTAACTAATTGAGATTTTGGCCTTTTTCTCTAGTTGCCTGTTCCTTTACTTAAAATTAATTTGTTATAAGGCACAGTAAGTTAATTAGTATGATTATCTTCCTCATCTCTATGCTTGCATTTTTAAGAGCCTTAAAGTCAAGGTACTGCTTACACAGATGATTATTTGCAGACAGTTAATTCTTGAGTTACTGTCTTGGGATAGCCATTATCATATTATTAGCATGTCTTTTGTGTTTCTTTACTCTTTAGGAAGAAATATCTCCCTTATACATCTTACTTTAGAACTTTCATTGTTAATAAATATTAACAACAAGCTTTTTGTTTTTCAGCAATATTATGATTGCATACTTTCAAAATATAAGATTTCATATGGCAAAAAAATTGATTTCCTACATATAGTTTTAGGTAGAAGGTGGTATTAGCTTTTTTTAAATTATTTTTTATTTTTTATTTATTTTTAATTTTATTTCTAAATTCTTATAAATTTTTACATAAGTAAATAAGGTAAATGGTTACTGGTATGCCTTCCCTCCTCCACCCCACACCCCCTTGTATTCACTCAGTCTCTCAGTCTCCACTCTCATTGTTCTCTTTTGGTTTATGTTAGGTTCATTGGTCCTTTGGTCTCTTTTTCTGTGTCTGTGTCCATTTGTCGGATGAGGGACTGTGTTCCAGGGCCACGGCACATTGTGCTTGATGGTTTGTAGTCCTTAGCTTTGTATTGGCCACCCAGTCCATGTTCATTTGGGGTCAATCAGTGTTTTCTAGTTGCTGGCTTCAGTACCATCTTCTTGCCATTCCGCTATCTCTGTACCTCATTTCTCTGACCTCTGGCCTTGGGGATCCTTTCCCCCAGCCATTTTCAGTGAGGAGGTTTCTCGATGAGGGCAGGCATCCACTGATGGACATTGCAGGTCATCTCTTCTCCGTCCGTTTGCAGATTTGCTGTGGAACCAATGCCCTGACTCTGCAGGCCTCCTCTCCCAAGGCTTGGGGAGGGAGCCATGCTTCCTTGGGTGGCAAGTTCCACATGGGGTTTTGATTCATCAGCTTCCAGTGAAGCTATGGATGAAGGTCTGATAGATCTTTACCACAATTATTTCTCCATTCCAGTGTCTACTATCTTTCTGAATGATCCTTGTTCTGTGTCCCACACACATGTATGTGCAGGCTTTTCTCTGGCCCCTCATCTGTTCTATGTCACTGTGTGCATGTTTATGTTATTAGTCCTCTTGTGAGCTAAGTGAAGTGAGGGTGAAGCAGTAAGGGTGTCATCCTACCCCCCCATCCCCCCGCTATTCCTGGATCAAGGATGGATCCAGTCTTGCTGTGTGCTGGTCAGGTCCGGGGGTCCCAGCCAGTCCCTTACCCTCCAGGTCAATGGCAGAGGGGCCCAGTGGGCGCTGTTTATGGTTGCTGAGTGGGTGCAGCTGCTGGCCTAGGTTCGCCAGCAGCTGCGGGCGCCTCTGGTATTAGCTTTTTTATTAATAAGCTTTTCCATTAATATTATTATTATAAAGAATAACCAATGATTTTTTAACTTGTACCTGTTAAAATATTTGAAACCCTCTAGGTGCTACTCTGATCATACAGCAGAACCAACTAATGCAACAATGACAATAAACGTGATATCAATAGTTCATTTACATTAAAATGGAGATAATATGTGTAAATTTAATATCCTAATTATGGGATATAAAATATCACAGGACTTTTGTTCAAAAATATCTTTTAAATGCTATATAAACACATAAGTCAACATGACTAAATCATTTCCAAAAAATGTAAATTTGCAATTACTGCTAGCTTTCATAATGGGGAAAGATATGTTTGATCATTGTAGGATAGGGAGTCATCAACTTTACGCTGATATTAGCTTTCTCTACAATGTCAGGGAAAATATTTGACTGTTCTGTTCTGGCTTGATTACCCACAAGGAGATAATAAACTTATCTGCTTTTCAGAAGTGTTAACAGGAAAAGTTGGCTAAAGTGTGTCAAGTATCTTGATGACAGTAATTGTTAAATATTATTATGTCAAACAGTGTAATGAGAGTAGAATCAGTGAAATGTTGGAACAAAGGCATTTGGTAATACAATTAAAAATCAATCATGTATGGTAAGTTGCTTCATAGAAAGTATTTTTACATAAAGAAAGCAAAGAATATTTCTCCAAATTATTGATATTTTGGCTTAAATATAGTTACTGATTGAGAAAAATTCAAAAAAAAAAACTGACTTACCTAACTTAGAGCTTGTGGTAGGAGAGCTATGAGGACTTTCTTCTTTACTCAAAAGACTTGAAATCTATGAAACTCTAATTGTCATTAAAACCTCAGTGCATAGATAAACAAATATACATATTTGGAGGTGCATAATTTTGATAAAAACTTCAAATAAACACATGATCATAAATGTACCCAGTATATTATGGTTTATAATGGTGCCAATAGTTA
The DNA here is from genome assembly GCA_004024945.1 of Uropsilus gracilis. Taxonomy (NCBI): domain Eukaryota; kingdom Metazoa; phylum Chordata; class Mammalia; order Eulipotyphla; family Talpidae; genus Uropsilus; species Uropsilus gracilis. The sequence continues at coordinate 17,881 of PVHY01012016.1, forward strand.
GCATCATATCCAAAGGATTACTTGAAGGCAATTCAGTGAAAAATCATTATCTAAAGTCCTTTAAATAAAGAAAAAGTGACAAAGTCCCTCTGCACCTGAGATTTTTGGTCAGCATGGATTCCAGCATATGTGACTCTGCATATGTAATAGGGACAAGGACTCTGTTTTTTAAAGCTATTTTTAGAATCACATCTTTCTCCAATTCTGCTTTATTTCATCTTGCACTTGTGTCTTTGGTTCATTTTTCTCGAGTTTTCCTGAAAGCAAGGGTCTTGGATAACTTTGAACCAAATCAACCTACCCATCACAGTCATAATGTATTGTTCTATGACGTATGCACCACTGGCAAAACTGTAGTTCTAGAATAGTTTTTCTTGGCTTAGAAAACTTTCCAGGAAGAATGAGGATGGGTGAAAATGAATGATAAAAAATAGATAGAATTCATGAACTCAGTTAAAATGAAGATACTGACTCCTGGAGGTCCACATTGGGGTGACCAGAGTACAGTGTGGACAAATTAGTCGATGAAACTCCCATTCTATAGTGAATCGCAACTTTCTCTGGTTTGTACTAGAACTGTGTCTGGAGTTACTTCTAAGAAGAATTCATATTTTCTGATTGACATTGAAAAATGAATGCTTCCACACTATAGCAACTAAGACATTTGGGGCAGTCATCTCTAGCCACCTTTGGGTAAAATGCTGATCCATGACTGGTTTTAGGTTGTTCAGACAATCAGTTTTGGGGACAAAGCAGTTGCTTTAGACTATCACTCCCTCAGGTGTGTCTACTGCTACCTTTTGCTTTATTTTATTAGGTAGTTTGGTGTTACCGTGCTTGGAATTTCCTTATATTATGAGCTCCAATACAGAACAGAATTATTAGATCTGTCTAGTCCTTGGCACCTAATTATTTTCTTGTTTCACATGCTGTATTGATATATCCAGTTTCCTAACATATTTAAACACAGTTTCACTGTAAATTTAACATATATAGCAATTTTTAATCACCCAGAATTTAAATGTTATACTAATAACATATGAATATCACACTTAAAATTACAACTTAAGGGAACATATCTACTTACACTGTAAAATAATATTGATACAAAGAAAAGAAAATAGTAATTATAGAAACATGCATTTAAATTGAATTGCCTACAAACCAGGTAGGTATTGCTCTAAATATTTTCCATTTATTTGTGAATGTATCACCATAGCAAATGTGTGAAGAAGATGCTGTGGAAGAATAGAATTTAGAGATAAGCCAGTCTTATTTAAAAATAGAGAAGTAAATGCCCACACATGTATTTGGGAATAGCACCCTTAGCTTGGACTGCTGTATTTCCTCATTTAGAGTCTGTACTTGGGGTCCTGAGTTTACAACTGCCAGTTTGCAACTGGCAGCTGTCTTGCTATAGCTCAGTCAGTCTAGAGATAACAATTTTCAGATTTCATTAAAAATTAGGTAGACTTTAGAAGGCAAACCTCCACACTGGAATGGCACTTATCTAATGAATAAGGAGAAGAGGTCTTGAGAGGCCTAAGGAGAGAAATATGAATTACGTACACAAGAAAATACAGTTATTTGAAATAGGGAGAATCTACCATCTAGTAAGCAGTCTTAGAAATGACTAATGAGAGGGCTGCCTGCGCGCCCGGGTTCCCTTGTCAGCGGGGAGTAAAGGGGGTGAAGGTTCCTAGGTAAGTCTCCTAAACCGGGTGAGCCCTGGAGGTGGGCAGGGTGGGGGTTTCCATGGCCCCACCCACCAGCGGATGGCTGCTGCACAGGGCAGCCATCTGCAGCCTGGATTGGTGGAACCATGTTGCCCCCTGCTCCTAGCCCAAGGGGAGCATGGAAGAGTGTAGGCTCAACCATCCGGGCCCCGCCCCCATTCAGGGAGGTACCAGTGGATGAGGGGAGCCCCTTCCATTTCGCTGTCACTCCAGCTAACTTTAAGAGGAGCAAAAACATGGGCAACACAAACATCATCAGAGAATGGGTGAGGAAGCATACAAAAATCCAGCCCACAAGCCTGAGCTGGACACAGCTGATGGACAACCGAGAGAACCAGCGTATGTGAGACAAGAGAAACAACTGTAGAGACACGATGTCACAATGTGCACCTATGCACTCACTGGGCTGGGAAGACCTCAGTCCTCATTTTAGAGATGCCTTCTAGAAGAGCAACATCCCCTACCCATGCTACGGGAGAGGAGAGGAAGACCAAAGATGGGGTAATCGGCCCCACATCAAAACTGCAAACTGAGGTAGAGGAAATGATCTACAAAGGCCATTCACAGATGCCTGTATTCACAGAGAAACTTCTTCATCGAACTGGCTGGGGGTGAGACCCTCTAAATCTGACACCAGAGCCATAAGGTAAAGCAGCAAAGCAATGGAGGTGGGATTAGAGAAGACGGCCTGCAGCAAGAAAACAGGGACAGATCACAAATGATTACAGACCGGCTGCCCAATGCAAACTTAAGACCGAAAACCTACCAGCACGGCTCGCCTGGTTCCAACAACACAGTCTCTCACCCAGTGAAAGGACACTGCCACAGGATAGAAAGAGACTAATGGACTTAGCACAACTAGTAAACAACAAAGAGTGGGGTTTGAGAGAATGGAAGGGGCACCAGAGGGAGGAGGGAGGGGAAGGTATCCCAAAAACCACTTACCGAGGTTGTGATCCAAAGAGCAAAATAAATAATAGTAAAAAAAAAAGAGAGAGAGAGAGAGAAATGACTAATGATGCTGTTAAAAATAGCAGGACGTGTTCTGTGGCTTCATGAAGAGTATGTAGGCATGTGTTTGTGTGTAGGAAGAGGGTTGATGAAAAAGGAGATGCAGATAGTGAGATAGTGAAGATATAATTTCAGTCATGAGGTTGTCAGAGCACTAGTAACATTTGTCACTAATGTAGACTAATTTTAGTATAGAGGGAGGTAATAGATGAAACATTTGCTTGTATTAAATATATAATGGTCTCATGTATTCAAGAATAATGATAGTGACTTCTAAGTGCAATTACTTAGATTTTTTTCAGTGAGATATTCATTTTATTTCACCATCTGCAAAAGATCTAAAGAAATCAAAATGAACTGAGAAAAAACCATATTTATTCATTGATTCATTTGCTAAACATACTTTTTGCTGTACATTGTGTTTTCCATGGGAAAATAGCAATAAACCTTATGGAGTTCATGAAGTTACTGTTAACTGAGATGGGATGAGACAGTTTGAATGGGGGAAAATTAAGAGAGCAGAGTTTATGCTGCATCTTTTGAAGTTTCACTTAGATGTCTAAGTGGAGCTATTGCGCTGAGTAGAGATAGGGATTTAGCTTCTAGGGAAAATATTAGGCATGAACTATAAACTTGGAAGATTTGGCAACCATTAACAATTATTCAACAGCTATTTTTGTTACCCCATACTCTATGAATTCAGACCTTATTTGATCTTAGGTGATTTCATGTTGGAATGGTATATTTCTGTTCATGGTATCATGACTTGCTTTGTCCAGCTAAAATACAGTGGAAGTAGAAGCCAGTGGAAATAATGTACACACACACACACACACACACACACACACACACACATATTTGTTACTCCTGGGTAGAGTTATAGCAATCACTGAAAAGTTTGTCACATTCTTTCCCTGTGCCACAGCAACTGACCAAGCTTTTAAGTGGCAGCTGTTCCATCACTTTGTATCCGAGTGAGGACATTGTGGGAGAGAGTCCTGAGGCAATCCACAATCAACAGGTAAGATAATTCTTATTAACTATTGAATTTGGGGGGCTTTAAAAAAGCACAGTATTGAGTGACAGACCATCAAAGTACTGAAAATGGAGTTACCATTTGATCCAGCAATCCAGTTTTCAGAATCTACCCAAGGGTACAAAAACAGTGATTCAAAAAGACACCTGTACTCAGATGTTTATTGCAACACTCTTTACAATAGCCAGGATATGGAAACAACTCAAATCCCCCCAAACATGAATGATCAGAAAGTTGTGGTATATGTACACAGTGGAATATTATTTAACAACCAAAAATGTCAAATTTGGTGCATTTGTGATAACATGAATGGACGTATACATTATCATGTTAGCAAAAATAAGCCAGAAAGATAAAGAGAAATACTGGGTGATCTCACCTATATGCAGGATACAGGGAAAACAAAGAAAGAAAAGAACAAGGAAAATTTAAAACTGTCAGCAGAACTAAAGCAACGAACAAGAGAGGGGAACGGGCTAAAACTGAGGGAGGGATGGGCACAAGAGATTAAGATGATGGTTCACTGGTCACAAGGTTATAAGAGAACCTTGGAGTAGACAATGTTGTAAAATATATATATATATTCAATTAATTAAAAATTAATTAAAAATCACAGCATCATCTAGCTTACTCTGACATAAAAATAAATCATAGTAGATGGATATATATAGACTTATATGAATGTATAGTTAGGAAAGAGAGCTCCCAGAGCAAGTATATTGAATGTTGGGCATTCATTCAAAGCTTGGGAAATTAAGAGGAACAGCTTAAAGACTGAGAATAAGCATTTGGTAAGATGTACTATCCTGGAAGTCAACTGAAGGAAGCATTTCATAGAAGAAATGTTCAAATGTTATCAAAGATAGCTAACTCAAGAAGATGAATTCATTATGGAGATCACCAGAGCATTTCATAATAGTAATTTTGATGTAATTGGTCAAACACATAATCTGGAGTAGGTTAAAATGAAAACAGGAAGAGAGTAATTGGATAGAACATGTAATATTCATCTGTTTCAATGTGCTGAAATGGGACCATAGCAGACTAAAGTGTGATCACGAGGGATTTTCTTTTTTTAAGGCTGACAGAAATACTGCATGACAAGTACAGATGGGAAAATTAATGATATGGGAGGAAAGATGGATTGTAGCAGAGTTATCCTTGAGTAGGAGCGATGAAACTGGATCTAGTGCTCAAATGGAAGGGTCAACCTTGATTGGAAATTGGTTATCATCTTTTTTTAAAGTGAATTCAATCAGCACAAGTATGTGTTTTTTTCTCCAGGTATATTTGCTTCTGTGGGGAGAGGTGTGGTGTAGATGAAGAACTGAATTTAACTAGAATTGAAGTGATGACTTGATCACCGTTTTAAAGTATGTTATTCTCTGTGTTTGTGGGATATAAATTGAGGAGAGGATTTTAATAAAATCAAATAAAGAGAAATACTGAGTGAGCTCACCCATATGCAGGATATAGGGAAAACAAAGAAAGAAAAGGACAAGGAAAATTTAAAACTGTCAGCAGAACTGAAGCATTGAGCAAGAGAGGGGAAGGGGATAAAACCAAGGGAGGGATGGGCACAAGAGATTAAGATGATGGTTCATGGGTGACGAGGTGGTGGGAGAACCAAGAAATCAAACATCTGTGAATTTCTCTCCATGAGATGTTTGAGAAAAGGTTATACCATTTAGGATTAAGACAAATAAGAACAACCAGTCATGACATTTTATTCCTGAAGAAGGTTGATTTATTCTTGCATACTTTTAGTAAGAAAGTAGATCCATGTGAGAAAGGGTTATAGATCTTTAAGAAGAGTAAGTAATTAGCCTTGAACGTTAAATACCTGCCAATTCTGATTGTTTTAAAAGTTACTACTAGTGTTTTGTGTTGTATTTCTCTTATATTTCTCCTCCAGTAAATTTAATCACTTTTCACTTTAGTTTTGTAATTTGTAGTTTTGTAGGTAATGAGATAACTGTAGAAACCAGGGTTGTTTTAAAGTTCAACTTCAGGTGGTTATTGATACATACTTTATATGACATCTGTATTAAAAACCATAATAATTGAGATTAAGGCAAATAAATGAGAAAAAAGTTCATCTAAGATGTGACAGCTCATGGCCATATACCAGCTTATGTACATATGTAACAATGTAGCATCAATGGCTTTATTGCAATAGTTAAAACAGGTCTGGCTAAGGAGTCTTAAGTTAGAAAATGGCTTGAGTTTATTATAAACCCAGCGATGTGATGTCCTCTTCAAATTGTTGGGTTTTGTCTGAAGCACCAAGTCAGCACATATGATGAAAAGAAGAAACATGACTGACATTGAGAGATCTACATCTGCTTGATTGTACCAGAGCAGAGGTCAGTGGAGTCGGCTACACCACACCTGCTTGTTGATATGGGCTGTTTCTATGAGATAATCCCTTGGAGAAATGCAGGGATTACAGGATAATGAAACCAGGCAGAACTGAGTATTTCAAATGTTTCTTTGAAAATGGCTAATTTTGTATCATAACAAACACTTAGGATGTTAAGTGAAATAACCCAGATATCACTTTTACATACAGCATACTAACAACTGTGTTTTTTAAAGGCATAACAGAAGTTAGAAGGAAATATATATTCATGGTGTTTGTGACTGGAATCTGGAACACCAAAACCTCAAAGACAAAATATTATGGCAAATATTTGTCAGACATATAGGAGTAGTGAAAGGAAAAAATATTTCTGGATTTCTTTTTTTTTTTTTTTCACATTTCATGTGCTAAATTCTACAGATACAGCCTGATAATAGTGACTTCATATATGGTTATTATTTCTAACAGTACTTAATGATGGTAGACTATACTTCTAGATAAGTACTGTGAATTATATTTTGGGGAACTTACATATATCTATGATGTATTTATTGAACTACTGCAGTATGCCACATATTCTATCATGCATTGTTTATACCTGACACAATGCCTAGCCTCATGATTTTGCTCCTCAGAGGGGCATATATTATTTTTCTACAGCTGATAAGATATTACAATATGCTTAGGGTTTCATTACCTCAATTTCTAGACTCAGATAAAACTTGGCTGGGTTATCTGTGCAGGGTTTAATGACTGTAGTCAAGGTTTCAGGCAGGCTGTATTCTCTTCCATCAGCTTAACTGGGCAAGAATTGGTTTCAGATTCACTTGGTTTACAGCTAGAAGTCATTTCCTTGAAGCAGTATAGCTGAAGGCACTAGCTCCTTGTTGACTCTTGGCCATGGTCAGTTGCTAAAGGTGACCCTCAGTTCTGTGTTATGTGACTTAACATGACCACTTACTTCTTCAGAGCCACCTAAAGACAGAATATCTGAGTCATTTAGCAAGATGAAGTTGTGCATAATGCAAGCATAGAAATGAGATTCCATCACTTTTTGTCTAGGAATTGTTCCTGATTTGTGATTTTGACTCAGGAATTTTCAATTACCAATTTTTAAAAGTGCTCACCATTCATTCAAATTTGGTCTTTTTTTTTTTCAACCTAGTGATACGCCGTATGATATCCTCTCATCGGTTTTATTATAAAATAGGTTATGTGTTAGCTGATTTTGCCCAACTGCAAACTAATGTAAATATTCTGAGCAAGTTTAAGGTAAGTGAACTGTGATTTCTAGTAGGCTATGTGTGTTAAGTGCATTTCCAATGGGCCTTTTTGGGATATAACCCTTGTAATTCCAGGAATATCTGTACCCCAGTCTAGTCACAGTCCCTATGAACAACTAATCAGTTTTGTTGGTTACTGATGCTTATCATGCTGGGAACATGCTAAAGGGCCCTATAGTGTATACCTCATAATTGATGTTGTTCAGGTTGGTCAAGGGTTACTCTGTATGGGAAGAATTCTCATCTTTTTAAAGATAGCTAATTTATATTTAACTGGGATAATATTGGGTACCTCCTTTAAGTATTAGCAAGTAGTACTTCATAGTAGTACATCCCCCACTAACTCACCCACATTCCACTACCATAGTCCATTGTGCTTCCTTCTCTCTTTGTTCTTCCTATCTTCCTGGCCCCACACTCCTCCTCTTCCCTTTTGGTGCTTCTGTTCTGTATTCAGCTATTAAGAGTTAGTTTTTAAGCTTGTCTTTACAGATCATTAATTTAGTTATTTTATATTCCACATATTTGTGACACCATCTGGTATTTATCTTTCACCTGAAATTTCATTGAACACTATCTTTTTAAGCTCCATCCATGTTGCCACAAGTGGCATATTTTTGACGACTGTTTAGTATTCCACAATGTATATATGCCATATCTTCTTGAGGGTTCAAATTTGAAAGGGTATAGATATTTTAGAATGATTGCATTTCAAAATTTTCTTTCCCGGCAGCAGCAGGGAAGTCTAGGCAGGAAGATGAGAGCTACTGGAGGCACTGAGGTGCTGTATCAGGTTACAGATATGCAGATGACCACAAGAAATGGTTAAAGTAAACAGTGTCTAGAGAGTCTGAGTTGGGGAGATGTGTTTGAGGTACATAGATAGTGAGAGGCAAACCTGGTGGTTAAGTCTTTCTGATTACCCTGCCTGCAGCTGCTGTATCACTGTCTACTGCATTTAACAAATACACCTTTTCATAAGCACTATATTTCTTCTTAGCACTGAAATTCTCCATCTACTTCTCATTGCTTTCAGAAAAACTATTTATAGCCATGTTTCTTGAAACTTAATGCACATATAAATCACGTGGGTGTCTTGTTACATGCAGATTTTTTTATTCTGCGTGGTCTTGTCTGCATTTCTAACCAACTCTCTGGTGATATCTTTTGCTGATGATCTGCAGATCACACTTTTAGTAGCAAGATGTTAGGTGTAAATACAAATGAAGAGGCATAACAGGTTTATATATTTGAATGAGGTGAATAAAGACAGGTGCAGTGATGCACCTCATATCTGCTAACTCAACAGTCTGTCAGGCTTACTTGCTTTCTTTGTGACCCGAAAGATTATAGGACCCTCTAAGTGTATTGTGAATGATGGTTCGACTAGTATTGTTATGTAAACCCTTGGAGAGCTGTTTAAAGTGCTTTTTGTAATGTTAGCCATCTGGTCATTGCCTTTTGAGGATATTAATTTCCTTATAGCAAAATAGTAATAACATGCTAGTAATGTGAAAAATCAAGTTCTCCCCCACAAAACATCATTTTCTTGATCTGCAAGTACATCCTCATTACAAACTGCATTCCCTAAACTAAAGTAATATTATCATTAGGGTACACTAAACCCATTGTAGTTTTGTTTCCTCTTCCTAAAGGCACGAATATTGAATTTCAGCCTTGCATCATCTGCTAAGAAGTTTCCACTGGGAATACTTTATTTACTACTGACTAATTCAGTTTGATTAGATTTTCATTCATTGTGTCTATAATTCCCAAGAAGTAATAAATGAAGTAATTTCAGAGATCCTATCATACATTTATGTAGATGTACTTCTCAAAAAGATGTGATTAACTTCTGCAATATGGTTTCTGAAGAAGTGCAATGCAATTTCTGGAAAAGCATGTTGAAAGGAAATATGGAAAAGCACACCTTAAAGTTTGAAGCTAAATTGAAATTTGATGTTGTAATATGATATGGCAGATAAAAAATTGACCTGAAACATGGAGACTCAACAAATCCATGTTCCTGTGATTTTTTAGAAAATATTTAGGTACTTTTCCTTTTGGGCTTATTATTTATTCTTTCAGTGTTTAACACACATTGTTGAGCATCTACTGTGAGAGTTGACAGTCTCTAGATATTCAGTGGGCTACAAAATAGAGATCTGGACTTCATGGAAGCTTTACCTAGAGGGAAAATGGATACAAAGCAAATACCACAGGAATGCACTGTATAGGTGCTTTGAAGGAGTCCCTGTATTGAGTCCTAGGGGAAAGAGTGTGCTTATCATATGTGTGAGATGAAAAGAGGCAAGTGCTATTGAAGGACAGTCAATGAGGACAATACTGTGAATACACAACACATGCCCTGACAGCTTTACCAACCTTGCCTCATTAAGTCCTTGCTGCTGTTATTGGGTAGAAGGAGGGGTACCCCAGGACCTCAGAATGTGCCTGCTTGAAATAGTTTCTGCCACCTGCTGCTAAACAAAAAACATACTCTAGTGTGTAAAGCTATCAATAAAAAGTAACTTAAATACAATTAGTATACAATAAAGAAAAGAGAAAGAATATAGTGAAAATAATTTCCATTGAAACACCCAGTTACCCATTGCCTCGGGTTAAATGCCCACCCAAACGTGGTTGGTCCAAAGAGGGCCATTGAATCCTGAAAGCTTGGCACAAGTCTAAGGAATCTTTCGGTGGGGCTCATAGGGAAGGGGCAGAGACCCCACTCATATCTGGATAAATGTAGCAAAATTAAATACAAGTCAAGATACAGGCTGCCATTGTCAGCCTCTCCAGTTCACACCCACATCTCTGTCTCTTTCAAGTTTCTCCTTCTATGTCCCCCAACTCCCTGGTACAAGTCCAAGACAATGAAGCGAGTGCAGCATCTTTATATGTCTCTCAGTTCCACATACCTCCTCCAGGTCTTCTCTTTTCTGTTACTTCTTTCATCCTCTCTTCACTTCTTTGACTTTTTCTAGCTTCACCTGCCTTCCTAGTCCACCCTTCCTTAGGTTAGAGCAGGGAACCTGGAACCTCCCCTTTCCCTAGAGATTACCCAGTTACACCACTACCTTGTGAAGTAAATACCATTATTATTTTTATTTCATAAACTAAAAGCATAGAGAAAGCTAGTCAGGTACCCATGTTTCTTGAGTAGACGGTTTGAACCCAGAAGATCTTCATCATTGCCTGGTATTACCTCTGTAGAGGGAAAAGAAGGGAGTGGCAGACAGATCAAGGTTGATGGTTTGATCTCTTCTCTTTTCATAAAAGAATATGTGACTTCAAAATTTTAATCACTATGTGAAAAAAAAGGGGGTTAACTGACTTACATAGACAAAGTAGCAATGAAATAAAACAACAACTAATAGGATAGTTTGCTATCTCAAGAGTTGTCTTATATTTCTGAGGAGTAAACGCTCAAAAAATTCCCCCCAAAAAGCACAGCCCTGTTGTCATTTTCAAACATTTTTCCATAAAGAGTAACATGTGGGAGAAAATGACTGTCAATGACTTTCACACCTTAGCATGGATGATGCAGGATTTCATTTTCTGATTATGATATTAATACATCCTTTTTATAAGTGGTGGATGAGGTCTAATGGTATTATGCAATGAAGAGATATATCTCCTGATTGCATTTTCTAAGGCAGAAAGGCTTAGCAACAATTTAGATGTCATGGCAGGATTTTGAACAAATGAATTTCACAATATTTTTTGTTGTTTAGAATAACTTAATATTGCTGTAGATTTATTTTCTTTTAAATAATGAATGAATAGTTAAAATATTTATTAGCATTTTTATTTAGTTTCCTACTTAGGCCAGTAAGAATGTAGAAACCAAACTCAGGGATATGTTGCTGCTGTCGTATTCTTTAAGTGGAAGGGAACCTATCAGGCACAAGGCCACTTCTTATTATACCAAGCAACCCAGACTACTCTAAGAAAGTTAATATCTGGTGCAAAACTCAGAAAAAAATGTGGAAAGGTTCATAAGTTTCAAGTGTATGCTTTTCAGAGCTTTCCCTTTTGTGACAGGTTTTAATGAATGTCATAGTTCAGACTGGGCAGAGAAAGGATCAAAACCACCAATAGTTCATCAGTGCATAGAACATCTTTAAGAAGCTAAAAGTTAGTTATTTGGAATTTTGATTATCATATAATTATGCGAGTATTCAACCTAATGTTACATTTTTTCCCTTTAAGGATGAATAAACAAAGCTAAGACATAAAGTAAACTTTCTACTTGCATATCAAGCTTGGCAGCATCAGGGTAAGAGCGAGAAGCCAGGATTTCTGAATTTTAGGCAGTGCCCTCTGCATTGGGGTCAGAAATGTGTATAAATACAGTGCTTTCGAGTTTTCTCAGATAAAAGGATGAAATCAGAAAAAACATTATCTAATTCTTGGAATATATACCCAGAGATCACAGAAAGTGCAAAACTTAATTGTGCTTGTGGTTTCAATGATAAGCCAAAAAAGATGTGCTTTTGGGATAATGTCTGAACAATATAATAATAAGAAAATGTTTTAACATTTGACAAAATGACACACTCATGGTTTCTTTCTGATATCTTTTTTGAAAGCCTGAAACACCTTTTAAATAGATTTTACATTTGAAAATTACCAGTGTCATCTCATGAATTCATTACATCCTTGTCCACTCTTAGCCAGGCTGCTCTCCTCTCTTTCCCAAGAGCCTCGTCAAGAATCATTTTCTGCTGATGTAATCCTGTGAAGCCCAGTCAGGGTCACTCAAGAGTTATGACATATGTGACATTAGGGGATATGATAAGAGAGTTTAGCTCAGCATGCAGGGAAGAGGAGTATCTGTCATATCATTATTATGCACTTGGGCATATAAATAATATCACTGATGAACTATTTCTATTGGAACTTCCTGCATCTTCCCCTCCACCTTGTTATATCTCTTACTTCAGGGAAGCCTGAACAAACCAAATTCAAGAGGGATAGGAATTTTCACTCCCATAGTAATAGCAAAGTCTATAAAATACCTACAAATAAATTTTACTTCAAATGCATAAGATATGTATGAAGAGAAGCCATAAAACTTTACTAAATAACAACAACAAAAAAGATTTGAATAAATGGTGGGCCATAGCATATTCTCAGTTGAAAAATTATTTCCTCTCTCTAAGTCTATGGGGTGGGTAGTATAATACAGCTCCAATAAAAATAAATAGAATATAAAATATTTCTTTTTAACTTAATCTTGGATAGGAAACTTAACCTCATTGGATTGTAAATCAATAATAAACTGATCTAGTCTCTTTGAAGACATTTTAGAAATATAAATAATGGCCTTAAAGTGCTCATGCCCCATAATTTAGTAATTTCACTTCTAAGATTTTATACCAGGCTAGTAATTGGAGAGGAACATAAAAATCCATGTGTAAGAACATGAGATTCACCAAAAAAAGTTTTGCAATATCAATCTTTAATTAACTTTAGGACATTTTGGTATAAATATAAGCATAAGGTGAACTATTATGTAACTGAATACCAAAATCTTTATTTTGAATACTAGTTAATTACATGGGAACCATAAATAAATGTAAAATTACCTAAAGTATATTCATTAAAATACACAGATATTATATATATATATAAAATACACAGAGATATACACATGTGAATTTCTTAGAGTAAGCAACAAATCTTGATACTGAGATAAAGAATACATTTATCCTGAATTGCTTCACAATGATGACATTTCTCAGTTTAATGAGAAACATTCTCAACTTTATCCTTACAGCAGACATACTGACAAGTTTCCTGGGACTGTTTATCATGTGTCTCTTAATGTGAGTCTATCACTTTGCATTAAAGCTCAATTCATTAAAAGTCTTTCTGTCTTAGAAGCATCTGGAAGTGGAGAGTGAACAGATTGATTGATTGAAAGAGACTGGCACACTCAGAAATCTTGAAAATAATTCTCTTGTATGTACTGGTAAATTTTTTAAACAACTTTGAGGAATGAAAAAATGATTGGGACTTTGCCACAAGCTTGGAACTTAAACAGGACTTCAAAGATTAGACATGTCATAAAACACAGGAGTTAGGTCACAATTAGTTTATATTTTTCTTCAAAATTTCATTTGAAAAAATTTACAGTATAAGAATTTTTAGCAGAATAACAAAAAATTATAGAAATTGTAAAATTAGAAATAACCTTTTGTTTTGCAATTGGGAAAAATATTCATTTGGTGAAGAACATAGAATCATTCAATTGTGTTACATAGAGCTTACATCTGATGCAGTGTCTCTGGAAGCAGACACTGAAATGGAACTTGAGTGCAAAATGTTAAAGGAATATAGAGGAAGCAGGCTTGTTGTGTAGGGACAAAATGGTCTGACATTTATACATATTGACTTACTTGTCAATTGTAGTAGGGGAAGTTTCTTAAATGGCCAATCAGAATGTGAGAGCCTATCTGATAAGGCATCTTGAGTTGGATTCTTTGGGTTTTCACTTTTCACTTTGGGTTTTCAAAGTGACTTTTTGTTTTCAAAGTGACTCTTCTCTTTGTTTTGGAAAATGATAATACATATACATGATGAGCAATAGATAAGCAACATACAGCTTATGGGAAGTAGTGATGGGATAGTTTGGATTATTTAGGAATAGTCCCCAAACCAAGTTAGGAACCTACAGGGTTTGAGAATATGAGGGCTAGAGATGTCAAGATATGATGGACAGTTAGATGATAATGGGAGTAGGCAGTGTAGATACTAATTGTGTTGGTGGTCACAATGAAAGAAGTCATTTGATGAGCAACATTTATTTGTATTGTGGTTGGTAACCTTAAAAACATACATACACATGTATCATAATTCTTTATGATGGCTTGGTTTGGTGAAATTTTGCTTTGTCCCTTTGAGACAATCAGAAGTTACTAGACAATTATGTGTCACTCATATTCAAGTACTTTGATCAGCCCCAAATGGTCAGTGCTACCACCAGATCAGATATGCAGTCTCTAACATATTGCTTTTCTTGCAAGAATGAATAAATACTCTAATGATAATTGGGAGTTTCTCTAATGAAGCAAAAATGTAACAACCCAAATGGTGGAATAAGAAAATCTATGACTGATGGCAAAATTGTAGATGAACTATGAATCAAGGGTGAATTCATCTACAAAGATGAATCAAGATACACTCAACAGGATTTAACAAAGGCATGATTTCAGATCTCTTACCGTTAAAACATTTCCTTCAAAAATTTCAACTATAACTCATTTCTCTTTAGGTTGTTTTACTAAAGATAACCAAGAATTTGAACCTATAACTACATATCAGATGAACAAAAACCAATCCTTTAAAAGTGTCATTTGCTTCATGGTAGAATGTCACAGATAAGGCTTTGAGTTTCATAGTAGTTTCATTTAATTCCAATTTGTTTAAACAGAAAGGATCCTTCTGCAATCCCTATTGCTTGACAACTCCATAAGTGCATGCTGGGTGTTGACTATTACTTTAAAAAGAACTCCTTAGTTTGGTTCAGTGACCCATGTTAAAATTTTTTTCTTTTCTCAGACCTTATTTGCCCATTTAAAATACTTCCATTAGAATGAAGAACTGTGTACATTTTATTCTAAGAATTTTACTCAGCAAGACTCAGTTTTTCCTCTTAGATAAGAGTTCACATAAAGGAAAATAAAAATGAGTATACCTTTTCTTTTCAGACTGGTATTTTGTACCAGTTGAACTTCAAGGCCAAGTACACAGATTTTACACTCGTCTACATTAACTGTGAAAGTGAAGGTCCTAGAAAAGAAGTCAGCAAGAAAGGTCATTTGGTTACTTAGAGAAGTGAATACAAAAGGTCAGTTCCTGTAAGAAACAGCATGTAGGGCTGTAAGAAGTTGTCCAGATATTTCACCTTTAAATCCTCTATGACGGTAAGATGATGAAGGCAAAAGACAAATTAATATGTCTTAAATGTTTTTGCAAAAGAATACCCTTCTACCTGTTTGTTGAACATAACATGACTGGAAAGAATGCTTTTCTATCCAGGTTGTGGCCAGCCAAATTGTAAGAGTAGAACTGCATTCTCCCCTGACATGCATTCTCCATTATTTGCTAAGAAGTAAAAGGAAAGGAATAGCATGTTAGGATTTCTAAAATAAACAGTATCCCAGAGATCAAGAACTTATTATCAGCAGAGATTTTTGGTTAGCAATTTTATTTCTTTAAAAAATTCCAGCATAATTAAAAAAATATCATAGCTCTGTTGACTCCTGGGTTGGTTAAAATCTCCTCATTGTATAAGCAACCCTCAATTGTCCAGGATAATGGGGTCAGGGAAAAATGGGAAAAAAGCCTAAACATAGAAAATCTTTGGTCCTTAATAGATCCCATTAATCCTGTATCCTCCAGCACTAACCCATGACCCTCAGCTGCTGACAAGAGCTTTGTTTCATTTCTTATTTATTTCTTTGTTTATTACCTGTTAAAGATAGTGGTTTATAATAAAATAGTCAAATGGGCCAGAGAATCTGGATGATTAATAACTAACTTGGCAACCAGTTCTCAAAATTTGAGAATTTATTATTCAGTGAAATATTGCATTTTAAAAACTATCATCTATTTTGTAAATAATAACCTAGTTTTAGATCCTAAACCAGTCTGCTTTCCAGAATAAGATTTTACTCATTTAGTAGAGGAGAACCTATTGTCTCAAGTCATAGAATACATTTCATGAAAGTACAGATTAATTTCAGATTGCCAAGGGAATAATGTAATTCTTCGTCTCCGTTAGTGAAATCCTCAGTATTTGTTAAGGAATTCTCAATGTATGATGTACTGTCAACAAAAGGGTTAATGTGTGCTCACTTTGGCAGCACATGTATTAAAATTGGAATAATACAGAGAAGATTAGTATGGCCCCTGTGCTCTGTGCAAGAATGACACACAAGTTCATGAACATTGGAACGAGGATGGTGCTGGGAAAACTGGACCACTGCATGCAAAAAAAATGAACCTAGACTACTCTCTCACATCATGTAAAAAAAACAACTCAAAATGGATAAAAAACTTGATGTAACACCTGAAACCATAAAATACATCGAGGAAAATATGGGCAAAACATTCCAAGACTTACATCTCAGAAACCTCTTTCAGAATATATCTGAAGGCACTAAAAAATGAAGTAAAACATAAACAACTGGGACTCCATGAAACAAAAAAGCTCTGCACAGCAAAAGAGACAATAACCAAAACAAAAAGATACACAATGATACGGGGAAAAGTTTTCACTTTTCATACACATGATAAGGATCTATTAAACAAAAGATCCATAAGAACTCACACAGTTTAACAAAAACAAAGCAACCCCTCACCCCAAATGGGGAGAAGACATAAAAAGACATTTCTCCAAAGATGAAATACAAAAGGCCAAAAGGTACATGAAAAAAGTGCTCAACATCACTAATAATCAGGGAAATGTAAACCAAAACCACAATGAGATACCATCTCACACTGCTAAGAATGGCCTATAACAAAAAAAAATGGGTAGCAATAAGTGCTGGCGTGACTGTGGAGAGAAAGGAACACTCATACACTGCTGGTGGGAATGGAAACTGATCTAGTCACCATGGAAAGCTGTGAGGAGGACCCTCAAACTAATGAAAATGGAACTACCATTTGACCCAGCAATCGCTCTCCTGGGAATCTACCCAAAGAAGACCTCAATACTTATACATAGGAATACCTGTGCTCAGATGTCTGCTGCAGCACTATTTATAATGGCAAGGACATGGAAACAACCCAAATGTCACCAAACAGACATATGGATGAAAAAGATGTAGTATATTTACACAATGGAATATTAGTCATCAATTAAAAATGACAAATTTGAAGCATCTGTGATAACATGGATAGACTTAGAAGAACTTGTATTAATGGAAATAAGTCAAAAAGAAAAGACAGAAACCAGGTGGTCTTATGTATCGATGGAATATAGGGAAAACAAACAAAAAGTCAAGAGTAAAAGTTAAAACTAGCTAACAACCAAATTAAAACTAAAGCATGCCGCTGGGGTGGGGTAGGGTGGGAGAGGTCAGGCAGGGGTGATCATGACGGTCAACGGAGGATATGGTATTGGGAGAATCCTGGGGAATACAATGATGTAGTATATATATATATTCATAAAATATATTATATATGTAATATACATGTAAAGTTATTATTAAAAAAGATTAATGTCGCTCGAATGTCTATTAGCACAACATAAAAAGAGCTCCTTTGAGACTCTGCATAGGTTTTTTAATGTGTTTTCATGATTTTACAATTAAAAGGAAGCGATGATGATTATGTGCACACCTTAGTGGAAATTAGATGGTATGATTATGAAATGACAAATGAGGAATCTGTAGCATACTGGTTAAAAAATACTAATTGATAGAAAGGGTTATTATCAATTATTAATATTGCTTAAAATTATCTCCACTCTTCAGTGTGATATTTAAGGTTCTGAAATACTTCATCCTCAACTTTCAGACCATGACAAAGGTCTTCTGTTAATTCTCTATGTGTTTTATCAATTTTAGTTGAGAACTGCTGGAAGGAAGTTACTTCTGGAGTTCTCAGAATAGGGCAACATATTAAATGATGTTGTGTACTAGACATTGATGATTTGAGACTCAAAATGTTGGATGAAAAGATGTCTTAGACCACTACATTTTTAGTCATTCCTCTCTATTTTGTTAGACTTACACTCAAATCCTGGGACTTTTTGAGCTAATATCTCAAAATTTGAATTGAGAGGATACTAAACTGGATTTCTGCTCTTTGTTAACATACCTAGTGCCAATCAGAGATCATTCACAAAGATTGTGTTGTTACTCTAAAAAAGAATACCACTTTCTATAACATTACTTTCTCTTAACTGTGACTGTCGTGACATTTGAGTAAAGAGAAACAGTGGAGGTAAATGGAATCATTTCTTTAGTGTTTAACCCTAAGCAACCTCTACTGAACCTATTCCCATATTGAGATGTTGATAAGAATTCAAATGCCACAAATTCCTTCAACATTTATGTCACTTGTAATAACTATTTAAAAATCAAGACTATCTCAGTTGATATTAGTTTGAGCTCCAGATTAAAGAGGGGGTAAGATAGCAATTAGTTCCTATGCCCTTTTTATACAAGAGACAGAAGTAGAAAGTATAATATAATGAAGCCCCATGTATTTCTCATCCGATTAAACAATATTAAACATATGGGTGACTTTGTCTTATCAGTAACCCTTTCTGTATTATTTTGAAGCAAATTCCAGCATAAATTAATTTCATTTTAAAGTATTTCAGTGTACATATCTAAAGGCCCCTTTACTTTTTATATTAAGAGGAAGGGTTAGATTATGAGTTCCTAAAAAATCAAGAGAATGTTTTTCATCAACATATATTTTTGTTTTATTTATTAATGGGATTGAATGAATTTTATGGTTAGCTTATGTATAACTCTGTAAGAAACTGCCAAACACTTCTAATTGAAGTGAACGAACCATTTTATATCTTCAGTAGCAATGTTAAATAGTTTTATTTTCTCTACATCCAGGTAAACACTTGGCAAGATAAGTCTTTCAAAATTTAGTCTTTCTAGAGGGTGTGTGATTATAGTTCATTGTAGATGTAATGTTGTCTTTCTCTAATGAGTAGTGGTGCTGAATATCTTATATTCCCCTTAGATACTGACTTGAAATGCTTGCTCAAATCTTGTCAATTTTTCTCAGATTGTTTAACTCTTGCTCTTGAGTTACAATACTTAAAAAAAAAACACATTCTGCATAGTTTTAATGTTATCTCTATCAAACTCTCAGTAGCATTCTTCACAGAAATAAAACAAATGATCATGAAATTTATTTGGACAAGAAAAGAACTCGAATAGCTAAAACACCCCTGAGAAAGAGCCAAAATAAAGGTATCACACTCCCAACTTGAAATTTGAAACTATACAATGCAGCAATAGTAATTCAAACAACTTGTCATTGGAATGAAAATGACACAAAGATCAATAGAACAGAAGCAAGAGTCTAGAAATAAAGTCATATACATATGAACAATTAATTTATGATAAAAGAACCAAGAGTTTACAATGGATGGTATCTGAAAACTGAACAGCCAATATAGAAGAATGAAATTACATTACATTCAAGTGAATTGTATTTGATGCCTGTGTACTATGATATCTTACCAGTATGGCTGAATGGAACATAAATAATTTCAGACCTGTGTGAATTGGGATTGCTACTTTTCTTTAGTTCTTTTCCTTTATCCCTCCACCATCTCAAAAATTTTTTCCTTTTATTCATGTGTAATGTGTATGCCATTTCTTGATTTAGGATTTAAGAGAAACTGGATTTGTGTTCTTTCTCTGTGTAGTTTCATTCTCTCCATATCTGTGCCTTACAATTTCTAGCTGTCTTGGTTCCATAGGTTGTGATTTCTGTATCCTCAACTAATTATGGTTGCAGGACTTTATCTGATGCTAATTTCCTGCAGGGTTGGATACACAGACTAAAACCTGGAACAATGATATCGCTAACTTTGTTTCTTCACTCTCACAGATAGTTATTCTTTACTACCTGTTGTCAGATATCTAAAAACCACTTTTTATCTATTTAGTCATGTTCCTTAGTTGTTTATGGTAGGAGAGAACATCACATTCTTTTTATTTCACATCTCTGAAAGCAGAAGTTTGTCGTTCCTTTTTAATTTATTTGTAGAGGTAATTCTAAAAGAGTAACTTCTTTCCTTCAACACCTTGAATATAGTTTATATAGAAAAGCCTTGATTCTTTACTTTTTTCTAATATTTAAAATAATGTTTTCTAATCATTTCAAAGGATATCACTGGATTTTGAAAATATTATGAACTCACAAGTGTATTTTGATGTGTTTTAATATTATAGTTATTAGTGTCACAGATGTTCAAAAGAGCTCATCTTCACCCAGTGATAGACTCTTCAATTTGACTCATGTACCCCTTTGATATAACTTTAATAGTCTTTGAATACTACCATGCTTTTCTGTCATGATATGGTTCTATTTAAATTCTGGAGACTCCTGAATTCTGGAAATCATATTTTTATGAATTTTATTAAGTCTAAGATTGCTATATGCATGTAATCTGGAGATAGACAAAATTTTCATCATTATAAATAGTTATTCTATGTGCTCTGAAAGTGGCAGTGTAATATTTATCAAGTTCTGAAAAATGACTGGGTTATCACAAATCAGTGGGCATCATTAGGTAATAGAATTGTAGAATTTTGACTGGATAATTCAGATATGGCTTATTTGCCTAGACAAAAGAAATGGAAAAAGAGAGTACTTATGATAAAACTGAAATGGAAAGGCAACAGAGTGAAGATCTGGAGGGGCAGACAGAGTATCAGAAATCTTTGAAGGAATGAAATGAAAAGCAAAGACAATAGATAGAAAAGGTATGCATAAAATGGTGGGTAGATGATAGCACCTGAGGTACTGGAGGTCCCCATGGGCTTCACAGCAGGGAAGCACTACAGGTGCTTGGGAACCCTCATATTCATCGTGGCACCATAATAAATGTATTGGAATAAAGAAAGCTAATGAGGAAAAACATGAAGCTACATAATCTATAGATCTATATAGAGCTATAGCTAATACAGAGAAAGAATACACTTCTTCGACAATCAGGGTGCTCTCCTAAACAATCCTGGAATTCTGTCATTTTTAATTTCTCATTTTATACTGTGTAATTCATACTCTTAGGTTAGTGTATTTTTTCCTACAGGCAAGCATGACATGGCTATTAATATTAAATGTACCTAGAATGCAATTTTGTCTCCTTTCATCCAGTTTCCATTAAGTCTTGTAGTTAGGGTTTTGGATGCTCTTGAAACTCAGCCTGAGATAAAGCCTCTTGCATGTTGTCATTGGTAGGGTGACATCTCATTATTCTAGTTTGGTTCTTTCTAGTTGTGCTGCCTAATGGTAACTTAAATTCAGATTGGGGAGTAACACTTTCTGACCTATATACCTTCTATGCAGAAATGTACATGATTTTAATCAAATAAATAAATATAGAAGATAAACTGTAAGACACTTGATTCTGATATGTCTAAGTAGGGTCCTTGCTATTGAGCATCAGTATGTTGTTGTTTTGTTGAGTTTATTTGATTAGAATACTTAGCCTTGTTCATAATTTCCTGATTATGTTTTGATGTCCATCTGTCACCTTTGCTGCAAAGATATATTCTGGTATAATTACTTCATATTTTTCTTCTTAGTATTGGAAAATCATCTAGAAAAAAGAAAATTAAAGTAGTATTTTATGTGATAATTTTAAATAACTTTTTGGTTATTATATGGTTTAACACATAAACAGGCTAGTTTATAGTATCAGTTCATTCAAAGATATGAATTTCAAATTCTGAACTCAGTTACTTATGCTTATTCTTATCTACCTTTTATCATTTTATGTCATCACATTTTCATTATTTGAATACATAGCCTTTTCTCTTATATGAGTATACCTTCCTTGGAGGATAGGTGTTTTATTTTAATTTAAATTTAATTGTAAATTTATATGCATTGAATGCTTCCTCAATTCTAGGTATTATGGTAAACATTTATTTTACTTAATCCTTTCAGAAACCTCATAAAGAATAAGGGAATTTTTAGGGTTACACTTCTAAAGTAACTTGCCCAAAGATAAACATTTGGTGTCCAAGTTCTGGGTTATCTGATATAAAAATAATAATTACTGTATTTAACCATTGATGAGTTAAATAAACATAGAGAAAATTAGATAAATAGACAAATACTGAGAGAGAGAATGGTAGGAAGTGTATGTGGGAGAGACATTACCATTATGCTTTTATATGACTCAGGAAATTAATTTTATTTGTAACATTACTTGGGGAACTGCATAGATCTCTGATTTATGAATCCCCTTTTTATTTTTAAATGTTTCATTTAAAGTTTCTCATAATGATCAGAAAAGCTCTTACATACATAGATGCTAAAATTTTCCATAATCATAGAGACTGTTTAGCAAAATAAATGTCAATAAGTTCATAAAAAATGAAATGATGTTAATTTATTTTCAATCAGGGAAGATATAAAAATTATTACACAACCATGTCTTTTAAATAGTCAATCTTTTAACAATCATCTATTTATTGAATTGACACAAATATACTTGCCATAAACAGAAACCAGGTCTAGAGAGACATCAACAAATTATTAATAGTGGCTATTGTTAAGTGATGGGACCAAAGATGTTTTAATTCTTTGGAATTTTTAAGCAAATACAATGATTATCTATTGGGAAGTATGAAGGAAAAAACCTTATTTTTAATTATAAAGATTTAGTAAAACATAAGAATGACCCTTCTACATTGATAGAGAAATATGACCCATAGTGACAATGATCAGAACTGGGACTGAGTGAATGAGCTACCCACCCAGGGTGTAAAATTGAAAAACATGCCAAAAAACTTCAGTAATTATGATAATAGTATTTAAGAAAGTCAACATTAATGCAAAATTACACAGTGAAAAAATATCAAGTTTTGAAATAAAGGCAGAACCAAAAAGACCTGGATTAGAGTACATTGACTAAAGTGAATTGTGAAGCCTTATTGTCAGACCCTTTGTTCTGACTCATCCTCAGCAGTTTTTGGTACATTTTGTTTCTGTAGGGCAAGACAATTATTGACACAATTAAGTCTGCAGGAATAATTATTTGATTCAAAATGATTCTTGAATACTTAATAATGTAACACAAATAATATTCACCAAGTTTTCTGTAGGTCTGACCTTAGATAACTGAGAGTGTTTCAGAAACTGACTGTGGAATAATAGACTTGGCTAATCATTACTTGGCATATATAAAATATTTTTCCTAAATTTTTTTAATGAGAAACTCTGTACAATAGCCTCACACAAAATAATTTCTTGTGAAAGGAAAGAACAAGCGGCATTAAAGAGATTGAACAGTTTTTTGAAAGGGATGTGTGTGATGGAGGAGCATATGTTGAAGTGGCCCTCAGGGTGCTCATGTCTGGTCTGTATCTTCAGTGTTTTCCATTGAAGAGGACAAAATGGACCCAATTCCTGTGCTTCTGAAGTAAGCTTATGTAACAACTTTTTTTTTTTTTTTTTTTGAGACTAGGTCTCTCTCTTTTTGCTGTGGTACTGCAGGTGCACATTGCCTGGGGTACCACAGACCCAAGCAATCCCCAGCCTCAGCTTGCCTGGTAACTGGGATTACAGTCATGTGCCACCATGCCCAGTTATATTTTTTTGGAACTAGGTATTGCTAGGTGCCCCCGTCAGGACTTGAACCGTGATCCCTGACCCTAGCCACGGCTTCCCAGGCTGTTGCTTACAGGCATGTGCCACCATGCCTGACTTTCTATCTAACAATTTTTGAGTAGCAAAAACTTCTAATCTTTAAAGAGAAATCCATATGGCACTCCTCTAGAACTTTCTTCCAGATACAAAAAAAAAGAGAAATTTAAATTGCCAGTAGTTTAGATGGAAGATGACAGAGAAAAAAAATCATGACAGAAGGTGAGAATTCATGTTTTGAAGATAGTCTTTATATTGTTTCTGCTTTTCTCCCCCCAGAACTGTGGGAAACTTTCCTCAGTCTTACCAGCACAGAGGTGTCTGTAATCCTGAACAAGTACAAGCTATGTGAAGTAGCCATTTTCTTTTCTTTCTTGTTATTTTCTTTCTTTTTCTTACTCCTTTTTTCTTTACTTCAAGATGGGGTTTCCAAAGTTTCTTCCTTATCACTCCTTAGAAGATAGCATGCTAAGTAATAATTCAGAGTTGTGTCTCTCTTCTGAGCAAAATATCTGAAAGACATCTTTCTTGGGCTATGTTTACATGACTTGAGAATAACTAAAAAATGAAAAATACTGCAACTACCCCCTACCCCATAACAAATAACAACAAAGAAGTCTAGGTTAGAAAACTGACTAAATCCCTTTCCTACAATAAGATGAAAATCTGGATTTATTTTAATCATCTTTTTCACAACTCACTATTCCCATGATAATCTAATCAGCAAAGTCAGACTGCCAGTTTAGTAATTCAAAGGTTGTTTCCATTAATTAGTTTTACAACCGAATGGCTTGACTCACTGCCATATGAAAACTCACAGAGATGAATTTGTGGTGCTTAACAAAATAAATAACTGCTGAATTTGAAAAATGGAGTCAATTTATCTTCTCTCTTTTCAGTGGCAGATGTAAGACGACAGCTAAATGAGTGATCAGTCCATTTAAGAAGAAAATGAATATCGATATTGCCAACCACTGCCATTGAACACACACATATGTAATTTGATAGGTTGATACACTTCTGTAGGCAAGTGATATAAAAGCCACTAACATGATGGTAATCTTGATCTATGATAAGGATCTCTGAGACCTTGGTTATTCCTTTATCCTTGTTCTGAAGAATTTACAGATTCCTTCATAGAAAAGTTTGACCTTTGCCGTTGGTTCCTTTCTTATCCACTGGCTCATTAGAATCATTTCCTTGGCCTTTCTTAGGTCAGGTGACTGTTAAAGTCACAGGGAAAGCACCACTTTCAGGCCTTGTCAGCCACAGTGAACATAAACTCCTGTTCAATTTTCACTTCCTTCTTTATAAGTCTACTGAAAGCTTGTGTCATGAGGATCTGTGTTGGGCAATAAAGTTTTGTGACTGAAAAAGTTACTGTCTCATCTCATTTGAGATACATGAAGCTTTGAGAAGCTAAAGACTGTATTATTTGGCAGCAATAGTGCCAACTCTTTTATTTTTAATATTTTCTTTGTTAATGACATCCTATTATTTTAGATCCTCGTCCTCCCCTCCCCCATACACACACAATATAAGATTTCTCCCCTGAGTTGTGGTCACTATAGTTTTCCTACCATCAGAACACTATGGTCCTCCACCATAGTCCATTTTTTGAGTCACAATACCCCTTGGAATGTTGATAAATCCAGATAAGCATTGTTTCCTGAAAAATTCAGATATGCATAAATAAGATCTTCTGTATAAATTTTCCGGAAGGGTAAGCATGCTTGGTTATGGACTCTAGGTCATGAGGTTCTTCTCTAACTGTCCTATTCATCCATTCAGAAAAAGACCATTGACCCTTAGACCACTTAGTTTTGCTTTTTTGGGAATTCTTTATAATTGAGCTGTCCTGTGGTATTTTGCTAGATATGGCACATTATGACTTTGAAGGACACTGACAATCTACCATGTGAAACTGATACCATATCTAATATAAGGATGTTTGATCATTTTTCCCCTTGTAGTTAAACTATTGCTATCCTGTAGCACATGTGAAAATTTTCCTCAGAATTATTACCAAGAAATTTACTTTTTGAGCCACTCAGTTGATTTATTTTTATTTCTTAAATTTATTTCTATTTTTAATTGCAGATATAGTGAAATTGGCTATAATTTCTTTAAATATTTGCTGGAAATAACAGAAGCAGATTTGTGATGTATTCCTAACAATTGTTCTGTTGGTACTTTTGTCTTTAACTTCATATCTCATTTATTAAGGAAACAAATCAAATTATGGCAGCTTAAAAAAGATACATGATAAAATGTTTCTAAATTAACTTGTTGAGTTATAAATAACATGGGTGTTCCCTATTTATGAAACAAAACACCCTTCTATATATTTTGAATGAGGATAGAGATAAATTTCAAATGTTGATTACAATGGAAGGGGAACAGTTAGACATAGAGAAGAATGAATATGTGAAGAATTAACTTTTTGTTACCTTGGTATTCAAATTTGTAGAACAAACACACATTGTTTTAATAATATAAAGAAAGTTTGTCCCTCCCAAGCATGTGAATTGGACAGTTTCTGTCCTTTTAGTCAAAGAGTGGAGTGTATAAACTAATGATTACAATGTAATATGATAGGTAGAGTGGCAGAAATAAGTAGGAATTCAGCAAATGTACCCAGGACAGAGTAATTAACTTAGGGGGAGGTTACAGAGAAGCACAAGCTTTTAAAGAATGAAGAACAACTTGCTAAGTGCATCTAGGGAAGAAAGGCAGTCCTGGGACAGGAGGTAGTGTGACATAGAGGTATCAGGCAATATTATGCATACAAACCCGCAATTCTTTTCCTAAGTGTTTACCTGAAGAGTATAAAAGCATGAATTCATAAAGAAACTTTCACCCCTCTGTTGACTGCAGCACTATTTACAATAGTCAAACTATGGAAATCACCGAAGTGCCCCCAAAAGATGTGGGATCAAAAGAAGTGGTATATATACACAACGAAATACTACTCAGCAATCAAAAATGGTAAATGTATGCCACTTGCAGCAACATAGAATGGATAGAATTGGAAGGAATTATGCTAAGCAAGACAGACAGAAGGAGAAAAATAATAATTGGTATCATATGTGAATCATCAAGTGAAACAATGATCTTATGTAAAACTATGTTGTCAATTCAACAACACTCTACTAATGCAGAGAAAAAAGACCATGTGAAGAGAGGCAGAGACTGGGGTGATGTTCCCCTAAGTCTAAGAACCCCAGGGTCCTCATGGGCTGGAAGAAATAGTTCTCCTTTAGAGTATGGTTCTGATATGCCTTGATTTTGGGTTTGTATCATTGAGAAATATGAGAAGACAACAGAAATCTCTGTTCCAGGCAAATGATTTGTGGTCACTTGCTACAGCAGTCCAAGGAGATTGATCCAGTTGAATAAGACAGGCTTTGGGAAGAATAGTCATCAGTGTAGGTTGGGTATCTCTGATGAGCAGGGTGCATTGAGGTCTGACTTCTTTTTCTTCCAGTTTCTTCTTTTCCTACATTTTTGCATTCAGAGTTTCCCACCTGATTTCCATGGGACCAGGAGGTGGAACATTTGTGGTTGGAGGTGAGTACACAATGAGGGGAGGGAGGATGGGTATAGGGCATGGGAATCATCTGTGAGTTACAAATCACTTGAAATGCAGAGGAACTTGAAACATAGGCATGATTGTGTGGAAACTTGTGACTTGCTTAACTGTTTAAATAAGTAAGGTCCATTTGCCATTGTGATATTACTTGCACCTAAAGAATTAATATAATATAATAAAGTCCTTAAAAAGACATGCAGCCATGTTTACCCTATTAATTTGTTAAGTAAATGATTTTTTTAGAGGTGATACAACATCAGCCCCAATCTGGTTAATTTATGAGTGTCTTATTTAGTTCTGAATTATTGACAATTTATTGTACACAAATGCAAATTATATATTTGCTTTTATGCCTGTAATCAACTTTGGGTCATATAAGAAGAATAAATTAAGAGAAACTATCTTGTAACAAATGATTATATGATTAGTTCTTCTCCCCATTTTTTGATTGGGTTTTTTGCTTTGTTTTTGTTGAGCTGTAGGAGCTCTTTGTGGATCTTTGTTATCAGACCCTTGTCGCTTGTCTGCAGGGCAAAAATTTTCTCCCAGTTGGTTGGGTTTCTTTTTGTTTTGTTTATTGTCTCTTTTGCTGAACAGAAACTTTTTAGTTTTATATAGTCCCA